>JBAMCR010000375.1:0-26486 GCA_037075045.1 Mulgravea parasiatica | reverse complement strand
TAAACAGTGTTTACCAACACTGTTATTGACGCTGTTGCTGTTGTTGCTGGTGCTTTTGGAGCTTCTGCTTCTTGTTGCATTTCACACACATACACGCACACACACAAAATAAATAAACAAATTACAATTTGTGGATTTCTTTTCTCGTTTTGTGTATATGTGCATACATACATACATACACACATACATACAAAGTATGCCTTTAATAAATTATATTTAATTTAATTTTATTTTTTTTATTATTTATGTTTTTTTATTATTGTCATTTCTATAATTTTTGTATTTCTTTTCGTTACATTTGCTAAAATTTTTACCGCTGCAAAGTACCGCTAACGACACAATCAAAAGGCAACTGCTGCTCTTGCTGCTGTTGCTGCTGCGGCTGGTGCCTGCCTCTGTGCCACATTATGACATTTACAGCAGCAGTGCCGTGTACCGTTAGTAAGCAGCGACGCGACGTCGCGATGTTGCCGCACAGCCAAGGTGGGTGGCGTAGTCTGTATACAGATGTATGTATGTATGTATATCAACATTTGTGTGTGTGTGTGCATGTGTGTGTATGTGTATGTGCATTTGCAAGCAACCCCCAAATGAAGGAATACACAAATGCACAGTGGTACACAGACGCTCGAATTACACAATTGCGTACACTGCGCGCTCATACATATGTTTGTACATACATACATACATATGTATATACATGTATGAAAAATCAAATATGAGAATGCACAAATAATACAAATAATTTACAATATAAGTGTACAACATGCATGCATGTAGAAATATGATATAATATAATAATAATTTTATACATATGTATGCGTATAATTTAATAAAGTATAAACAATGGATATAATACAATGTTTTGAATTCCTGAGATGTAACACAACAATGTTTTCAATTGTGTAAATAATCAAAATTATAATAGCCATACATACAAGTTTTGAACACCTATACATGTGTACATGTGTACGTCATTGTATGTGTTGCATCCTGTTAAATCTACAATAGGTGTTAAAACATGCATACATGCATACATACATTTTAGTAGAAGAAGCAGCCGCTTGCAGGCAGACAGAAAAAAGGGTTCGCAAGAGAGTGTTATGAGAGAGAGAGAGAGAGAGAGAGCGAGGGAGAAAGCGCGCAAGATGTGCAAAATTACGCCATTGCAAATTAAGAGTAGAGCAGCGTGTGTAGTTTTCTTTATACGAAAGCAAAGAGAATTAACATAACTTGCATAAGCAATTGTATGTATGCATGTATGTAGATACACATAAACATACACATATGTACATATGTATGTGTATGAATGCACAGACATATTAAATGTAAGCACATCATAGATTTTTGTACATATGCACATGTACTTAAATGCTTACACATACATACATATGTACATACATATATATGCATATTTACTCACCATGCTTGCTTCGCTGTCATTTCTTTTGCCGGCTTTTGTTGAGAGACAAAGAGAGAAGGAGAGAGAGAGAGAGCGGCTAAAGCTTTTGGCGCAGACTGCGCATGAACACGCATTCATATCAATATAAATTTATATGTGTAGATGTATGCACGTACTTACATATACATATGCATATGTGCACCTGGATTAGACTAAAAAAAATATTGCATTTGCTGCACTAAATTTCTCGCTCATCTCTGCTGCAGAAGATCGCATCAAAATAAAGACGGCGAAAGGTCAAAGCCGGACGACAGCGCCATCTAACGGCTGTTGAACGCAATCAATTACATTGGCCTGAAACACAATGTCAAGGAGGTAGCCAAGCAATAAATAACTAATACATATGTATGTATGTAATAACAGCAATAAAAATAAAGATAAATAAATAAGTGGCAATAATAATAATAATAAAAGTAATGCAAATTAAAATGTTCAGACTAATACTTAATTAAATTATTGTTTTATTTTCTATATTGATATCTATATTTCTTAGGTCCGAGTACGGGGTGTCTTTCAGTCGAGCTTTTTGTTTTGTTTAGTTGCCTTACCGTTCTTCGCTGGCGCTGAAGCCGACTGAAGCCGTCGTCACTTTAAGCGTTTGTCGCAGCAGCGAACCCAAAACGCTGCGTGTCGCTGCCGCTGCTGTTGTCCTTTTAGCATTGTTGTTGCCGCTGTTGTTATTGTTGTTGTTGTTGTTGCGACGACTGGGATCCGTATTGCAACGTGGCCGAAAGATTTCATTGAGCTGCGCAGTTCGCGGCTGACGCTTGCGCGATGGCAGAGGCGAAGGTAACGGTGACGGTGATGCTGACGTTGATGTTGACGCTGACTTCGGATCATTTGAGCTGTGCTTAGTGGGCGTTAACCAATTGGCACGCCCACTATGCCCGCTGGGCGATGCTGAGCGACTGACCAATCGCAATGCACTGTTATTGTTGTTTTTATTATTGTTGCTGTTGCTGCTCACGCTTAGCACGGGGGGTGCGAGGTAATCCATATTAATAATAAATAATAATAATAATAACAATAATAATAATTATTATTATCGATAAAACGCTTAACGCTGCGTAACTGTTAAAATCGCACGATTGCTTTATAATCAACGTCTGCACGGCGAATGCTCGGCAAAATTTCGTTGCGAATGTTATGTTTTTTTTAGTTTTTTGTTTTTATTTTGCTTTGTTTGTTCCACTTGCCATTTGCCACTTGCCACCTGACCACCTGCCATTTTGTATGTTGCCAAGTTGCATGCCAAAACGCGCAAGGTGAAATGACAACAACAGCAGCAACAACAGGGCGAAAGAAAGCTCGACTGAAAGTCACCCCTTACCTGCCGTAGAAGCCAAAGCAAAAGATTATGAAAAACAAGAATGAGAAGATGAGGAAGACGAATAATCATAGAAAGCAACAAAGCTTTTAATATCTCGCTCTTAACATTGCTCGACTATAAGATGCCCTATGCCTCTGTTGTTCACAGAAGTCAACCGATTGGTCGTTGGGTGGACTAGCTCGACTATGGGATACCCTGTCCGTTTGTTTTTTTTTATCTGCGTTTCGATTGAAAAATACCATAAATATAAATTGGAGCACGGCTTATTTTGCATGTTACATGCGGCATATCATACCCACGTTATTTACTTTTATAGGGTATAAGAAGTCTGCTTCAGCGTCCTCAGCGTGTTGACAGTATTGAATTGACAAGAAATTGGCAAACGAACGGCAAAAAATATCGAATAAGAAAGAGAGCGAGAGAGTGAGAGAGAGCGAAGAAAGTTTGAAAGTTGAATTGGGCGAATCGAAGCAAATTAAAAACGATGCAAAATAATTAGGTACGAGCGATAAAATAAAAAACTATTGTAGTTAACATAATAAACAATTATTTTCGTTGATTTATTAATTTTTTTTTTTGGGAAAGAAAAATGTAAAACAAATGTAAATAAATTAAAGTAAACAAATGCTATTAAATGCTATAAATTTAGTTTATTTTTTTAAGTTGAATGTATTTTAAATATTATTGATGAATAAATATATAAACAATTATTAGCTTAAATTGATTTTAATTTATTTATTTATTGCATATGTATATGTACTTACATACATATGTACATACATATGCATGGGTATTTCCTGTCAAGGTATAATGAGAATGAAAGCGACAAGAGAAAACATGCAAAATAGAAAAAGAGAGAAGGGAAGACATTGGGGGAGAGAGAGAGAGAGAGAGAGAGAGTTTGATGGCAAGTGAAAGAACAGTTTGGCAGAATAAAAAAAAAATTGTAAAAATAAAAAAAAAAATATAATTTATTTAAAAAATATTGTGTTTATATTATGGCATAAAAAATTAATGTCAAAAGTTTTTATTTTCAATTATTACAATTTAAATGTAAATTTCATAAATATAAAAGAATCATTTTACTTATTTTTTTTTAAATTGGATATGATATGTATGTACTTATGTATATACCATAAATCTGGAAAGAGACAGAGAGTCGAGATTTAAAGAATGGTTCAAATAAAAGAAGCTTTTGCAATTTATTAATAATAATAATTTATTTCCATCATTTGTTTATTTTTATTGATTTGTATTTCTTTTGTTTTGTTACTAGTTTCCAGTTAAATTTTTTGCTAATTGTTTAGTAAATATTTTTCTTTTGTATGTATGTATGCATGTATTTTTTTTTGTAATAATTTGTTTTTGTTTTTGTTTTGGTTTTTGTTTCTGTTTCTGCCAGTGCTGCCAAGTTTCCTTGCGTTCTGTTTGCATATAAGGCTGCTCGCATATCATAATCATTTATTGTATAATAATTAATATTCAATAATCAATAATAATAATCAATAATAATAATAATAATAATCATTTCTTTTCACATTCATTATATTCAATATAGTTAATGCAATAATAAACATCATTCACAATAGCATTTCCTTGTTTCTTTTTCCTCTGTCATTCGCTTTTTCTTTTTCTTTTAGTTTTAAATATTCAATATTTTTTTTTTAATCTTTTCTCTTTGACCAAAATGTGTGTTTGTACTCAACCGTTAAAAAACCGAAACAACAATTTTTAAATTGCGTAAGTATTTCGAAATATACAAATATATATTCGATATCGTATAGTATGTATGTGTGTGTATGTATGTATTTATGTATGTATATGCCACATACGTAACATATTATGGCCCTATGCTCTTGCAGAGAGTATTCAAAAATTGTTTTTAATTTTTTATGGGTTCTTTTTTCTTTAAATTAAGTGCATTTTTTTATTATCAGATTTTTTTTGATAAAGAATCACGACTTATTATAATATTTTTTTTAATCAGAGTTGGACAGATATGAATTTGAAAATTTTTCAGTTTGATTAAAAATAATTGCTTATAAATATATTAAATTGTTTCGAATGAATATTATATAAATAATTTATATAAACTGCACTGCAAGGGCATCAGATATTCGGCATTCCGAAGTTTATTTAAATATAATATACTTAGCTCTATTCTATTGTAGTTACAATATATTGTAAATAGTTATTATTTAATTATGATTCCATTCCATGATCCATCCAGACATTCAATAATTATTAATTGTTAATAATTAATTTAATTATTTATTATAATTGTTTGTGCGTAGTGCATCGCTTTGATAAATTGTTTAATTGAATTTTCTAAACTGTGAACATTTCGATAGGTGTTACGATATCGCATAAATATATATATATACGATGTACCATATACGATGTGCTATATATGTATACACCTACATATGTATGTATATGTATATGTGTATGTAATGTGTATATTTAAATAATTGTATGTGTTACGGTGCACTTCATTCCTTTTGAATTATTCTATATTCTAATTATATATTTTGTATACTATTATAAATACTATATATGCAGATAGTACAGTTATTTATTTATATATATATATATTATATTTTCGATATCGGGACTTGAGTTTCTTCCTTTCTAACTAGGGAAATTAACTCGTAATACCATATTTCAGTTTCAATTTCGAGTAGCTATCACATGAATAATAAGAGTATCTACGGAAAAATCAATTGACAAATCCAAAAAAAAATATTAAATATAATATTTTGTTTTTTTACTTTTTTCTTTAGAATTTGTAAGGAACGGGTGGAAGGGGGGGGGGGGGAGGTGTGTGTTTTTCATGATAAAAACTTAAGTCGGAATAAAAAATCAATAAGTTTCGGTTTGGACTTATATGGCTAAAGTCAAATATCACAACATCACATACATATACTACTTGAGTACATTTATCGTAATCGGTTATCGATAATTGTTAATCAGTTTCTATATAGCTATATATAATATATTTTCTGTAGCATTTCAGCTTTCAGCTTTGACATATGTCTCTCATATTACTTTGCAATTGTTAATTAATTTTTTAGTTGATTTTTGAAATTTGAAAAATTACAATAAAAAAAATTCAATTGAAGATTTTTTGAAATTTCAATATTCTACGTACATTCTTCTCTTGGGGGGCGGGGTCGGGGTCGGGGCACAACTGTCGATTCTTCAGTTTATCAGTTACTTCAGACTTGACCTTCTACTGCAATCTCTACTCTATGTATGTATGTATGTGTGTGTGTGTGTGCGTGTGTATGTATGTATGTGTATGTGCTCAGGAACTGAAAGTGTCGAGTTTTATCAATATTTGTATTATTATGTTGGTATTTCTTCTTTTTTCTCTTTATTTTAATTGTACGTAATACTTAAGAATTGCCATAGTAGAAAAGAGTAGAAAAGTTAGGGTATTAAATGGTCGGTCATAAAAAAATATATACATGTACATGTATATACCATACGTATATGATAAATCGTAGTTAAGACTCGAATTAGTATTATTAAACGTACTAAAATCGATTGCAATTTTCGTTTAATTATTTACAAACAAAATACAATTTATTTTTTTAATTTTAGTTAATATTTTATTTTTTTTCCTTTAAATAATTTGTTTTTTTTTTTTTTTTTGTTATTAAAGATGTAAACGCATTTTCCTTTTTTCGGTTAGTTTAGTATTGAACTGAATATTTTTTGGAAAACTGTGTTTTCGATTTGTTTTACGTATTTTAAATGAGAATAATTGTTAATGTTTGCATACTTATATATTTTATTTTTAAATACTATTATTATTGAATTAATTTATGTTACTTGTGTTGCCATTATCAGCCATTTGCTACTTTCTAAGTAAAACAACCTTCAATCAACAATTTTTAATTTCATAATCATTATCATTATTATTATTATTGTTATTAATTTAATTATTATAATATCGTTTTCATATTTTCCATTAAATTGTGCTTGAATTTATTCATTCGATAGTTAATCGGATGGTTCTTTATCTATAAGATAAAACAGTTAAACATGCAACAATTATTATTATTATTTTTTGTTTATTTTATTTATTGTATTATTCGTATTTATTTTTCTATTTTATTTGAAAATTTCCATTCTGAGCTTAAGGAAAAATCCGTAGGCAGATCAGAATAGTGAACGAGGGGGAGGGGAGGGCAGGGGAGGGGTTTTTAATAATAATAAATTAATGATATGTGTATATCGAATAGAGTCATGCGGATAATAATAACATTCTGTTCAAGAATATTTATAATATATTTAATAATGAATAAGAAATTATAATAATTTTAAAAAGGTTGTTAATTTTTTTTAATTTATTGTTCAGGAATATAAATATATATTTGGTCGTGACTTTCTTTATAAACGGAATAATCGAGTATATTTGATTAATTTGAATATTTTTGTTGATCTGCGCAGTCGGTTTGTCCCCTTAAGCAGAGTTTGTGGATACATTTCGAATTTGTATCTTTTGTGTTGTATTGTATATTAAATTGTTTAATATTTATTATTGTATATGCATATACTTGTAGATATTGTAGCTTTCAGATACGAAAAGGTTTCTCGAATGTTTTTATTTTATTTTTTGTTTGATTTATTAATTAGTTTAAACGACTTGATTAGCTTCGATTCGATTCGATTAACTAACTAGTTGTGCATTTATTGTAGTTAATGTATTTTAGTTTGTCATATCCAGAGATCATAATTAATATTATATGTTACCATATACCATATGTGTATATAGTAGGTCGAGAGATCGATCGAGGGAGGGGAAAATACCTATTATTATTTATTTTGTTGTCTTTCCTTTTCTTTTATTAATTAGCACATTTAGCATTTGATTGAGAAATTGTGATTAACAAACAAATAAATAAATAAATTGAAAAAAAAAAAAATCGAAATTTGATAGTAAATTTTTAAGTTAAATATTTGCAACAATTTTAAATGAATTGAACATTTTTGTTATTGTATTTAATTAATAATTATTGACAGTCAGTTTAACTTGAAGTTATCATAATTATTTCCTTAGATCAATTCTAAACATTCTAATTTAATTAGTTTATTTATTTATCGTATTCGTGTTATTATTATTTTTGTTTTTTTGTTATTAATTTTTAATTAATTTTTTACTATTTAATCAGGCTTTGTTTTTGTTTTGCTCTGAGTATACGTGTTTTCAGCAAATTACAGGGTATTTAACATACAAAATGAACTGCAAACAATAAACTGTGGAACTCAAGCACAACAACCAAACAACAACAAAAGCTGCCCGACTACAACATACCCTTTATTCATTTAAAATTTCACTTTCATTCGTACATGCATATTTTTTTAAAATTCTTTTTCTTCATGATTTGTCATTTAATTAACTAATTTAAATAAATTTATTTTTTTTTTTTTGTTTCATTCTGAACTTAAATCTGAATCGGAATTTGTTTTGATTGTTTGCAACAAAAGGCATACAAAGGCATAATACAATGTAATAGGCGATATATTTATACATATAATACATACATTGTATATATCCATATATATCAGATATATGTCTATATATATATATCAGGTATTAGATATATAGTTACAAATGTATATAAAGCAAAATTGTGGCTCAACTTAATTTTAATTCATGTGGCAAATCAATTTTTTTATTGCACTTGGCCAACAGAAACATTTAATTTCATTAACATTTTCGTTTATTTTTAATTTAAACTTAAAAAATAAAAACCAATAAAATTAAATTAATATGAATATTGAATATAAATCAATTTTTTTTGATTTTATAAATATTAAATAAAAATAAAGCAACTTTTTCATTACGTATTTTAGTTTGTTTCTTTTGTTTTCGAATCTCATAAAACAAATCAAATTATATTTTATTACCAAAGCCTTTTTTAAATTAAATTAATTATTTAGATCTGTTGTTTATTTTTTAAAAAAATATTTTATGTCTGTATTTGTTACAAAAATATAAATGTATTTGTGTTTCATAATTTTAGAAAGATTTAACTTTTCGAATTGTAAGTTAAAATTTCAATTCATTTGGAAAAGTTTTCAAATAATTTGTTTGCTTTCAAAAATAAATTATAAATAAATAAATTAATATTTTATCAAATTTAAAAGTTTGAGCAGAGCACATGTTAGTTAACAGATATGTTAGTTAACAGACATGTTAGTTAACATATGTTGGTTAACATGCGGTCAAGTGATTTTCATTTGGCCAAATGAAACTTGATTAAAAATTTAAAATTAATAATTAATAATTATTAATTAAAATTGAAATTAAATTAGAAATGTATATGGTAAATCCTTTGGGATTTTCCGCATTTGAGATGATTTTACAAATTGGTTTGGGCCGCAGTTGAGGCAAGAGCGTTGGAGCCAGTGGCACCCAATGCCGTTGGGGCGCCGGTTGAGATCGATGTGGAGGTGGAGTTGGAGATCGTGGTGACATTGATGGCCATGCCTGTGAGCAGTTCGTGCTCCGTCTTTGCCTGGCGCAGCCAGTTGCGCAGATCCCTGGTCCGCTCCACCAGGCTGGTGGTGTAGTTGACCGCCCGTGGGCTCTGTGAGACAATCGTATTGGCCGCCAGTATGGCGCCACCCATGGAGCTGTGCATCCGTCCAGCCGCCAGTTGGCGGTACGTCTCCAATCGATCCGCCAGCGTGGGTATCGATTGCGGCGCATGCAAAGCTGGCGATGCCGTTGACGTCGTCGATCCTGACGATTGCTGGCTGAGCATGTGCGACCAGCTCAGCTCACTGGGCGATATCATGGGCATTCCCAGCGTTGACATCGACATGCCCAACGCGGTCAACGAGTGTTGCTGCTGCGCCTGTTGTTGGTGCTGATGCTGGTGTTGGTGTTGCAGCTGTGGCTTCTGCCCGAGTATATCGAGGATCTCGCGAATCTCGGCATTCAGGATCTCTAGATTTTGGATGCACTCGTTGGACTCCTGCTGAAAGTATTCCTTGCGCTTGTGCAGATCAGCGCCGCTGGCGAAGTCCGTGCTGCTAAACCCGGAACTGGAATGCGAGGACAGATCGCTCAGCGTGGTCGCATCATCCTTGGGCTCGCCAAGCTCCATGCTCGGCTTCTCCTTCTCGTAGATGCGCAGCAGGCTCTGCTCGAGGTGGCGCAAGCGGATCACCTTCTCGCCGAGCAGGGCGCGGGTTCTGTGCAAGCTCACCTCCATTTCGGTCAGCTCCTTTTCCTCCTGTATCAGCTGATCGAGCGAAGCATGACTCATCGGCGTCGGTGTCACCGTGGGCGTTGGCACCGTCAGCGTCTTATGGCGCTGTTTAATCTCACGCTGACGCGCCCGGAACGTGGTCCGTTGCGTGCGCAGCGATTCCTTGGCCCGTCGCACCGAGTCCCGCTCCAAGTGGATGCGATGCTTGAAGAACTCCAACTCAGACCCGACCACCGAGCCGAGCACCGCTGCCTGCTCCTGCGTCGAGATGTCCGTAAAGGGATAGCGCAAATGGTAGGTCGTGTCCAGGGCATGCTCCGGAAATTGATCCTCCAAATCCTCAAGCTTCTGCAACTGATGCCGCAGATTCTCGACGGGCGTACACGGCCGCTCCAGCGACGATTGCAGCAGCTGCTGTGCCTGTGCCTGCGCCTGTGACTTATCCGTATTCAAACGGGATGTGGACGCCGATTTGGTGCGCGAGAAGAGCTTCCTCCGTGCCGTAGAGAAATGTTTATTATTGTTGTTGTTATTGTTCTCCTGATTGCATTGCATCGCCTCCGAATCCGAGTTGCCATTGTCGCTCAACAGAACTGTGGCCGTGCCCGTGCCCGTTCCGGTGCCCGTTGATGTCGAGGTGGGCGCGGCCAGGTAACGCCCTTTGCTATAATTGTTCGATATGGTCGTATCCGATTGGCTGAGCGACGTGTTGTTCGCTTCATCCTGCAGCTGCAGCTGCTTGATGTATTTGCTCGCCAGATTCGGTTTGCTCAGATGCGTCTTTGGCGGCAGCGGTGGCTTCACCTTTGCGCCGCTTCCGCCCCCGCATCCAGCTGTCGCCTGCTCCGAGTAGCTCAACGAGCGATTCTCGCTGTTCCCAATCGATGGCTTCTGCGATATGGAACGCTCTGTCTCCGAGCCCGTCGTGGTGTTCGTGTTTGTGTGCTGCTGCTGATGCTGCTGCAACTGCAACTGATGCTGCTGCTGGTGTTGGTGCTGGTGTTGCATGGCCTGAGCCTGTGCCTCACGTCGACGACTGCGTCGCTCCAGGGATAGCTTCACATCGGTCTTGAGGCGAACGTACTTCTCCTTGAGGCAGCGATACTTGTCCTCCAGCAGACGCTTCTCGCAGCGCACCTTCTCGTAGAGACGCTCCTCGCCGTTCTCGCGAAAGCGCTGCTTCTCCAACTCCAGCTCGTGGGCGAGCTTGTCCCGCATCTCGCACAGCTTGGCGGCATGCTCCCGCCTCAGCAGCTCCTGCTCACTGCGCAAATCCCGCTCCAGCTCGTGCAGCAGCTCAGCATGGTTGCCCTGCAGCGTCGACATGCGCGTCTTGTGCTCGCTCACCACCTGAGAGCGCTTCGTCTGCAGCTGCTGCTCCATTTGGGCGCGATACTGCTCCAGCTGCAGCTGATACGATTCCTCCAGTTGCTGCTGATGTGCGCTCAGGCGTAGATCGTACTCGTGGCGCAAACTCTTCAAGTGCAACTCGTGCTCGCGCTTTACGGCCTCCATATCCTGCTGGAGCTGCTGCAGTGCCGCCGCCTCGTTGATCACCTCATTGGCGCTGTCCTTGGCGGTGTGCTTGAGCAGGCCCACCAGTTTGCTGGCCATTTTCAGGGAGCGCAGCCCCAACTTGTCGCTAGTCGTGGGTGGCGTCGTCTTGCGCTCGAAAGGATTGCTGCTGCACTGCAGCGACTCCTGCTCCGACTTGTTGATGATGAAACTGCGCACGGAGCTGCCCTTCGAATCGGAGTCCGTATCCTCGTAGAGCGGCTTAACTGCTGCGCTCTCCTTCAGCTTATCCAGATAGCTGGCCGGAGTAACTGCACCCTGCGCCTCGGCTATGCCCTCCTTCTGCGATTGCATCATTTGTATGGTCTGCGCCTTGGGCAAGCTGATGATCCGTATTGATTTGCTGCTGGCATCGCTGATGAACGGATTCAGGCTGCACATGCCAACCATCGCATCCGGATCGAGCAAATCCTCATCCCAGACATCGTCGTCATTCTCGATATCCACATCCACGTCCACATCGTCATCATCGTCATCGTTATGCCCATCATCAGCATCGTCATCATCATCATCATCGTCATCGGCCTCGTCCGCATCAGCAACTGCTGCATTTGCCTTGGCCTTGCGCTTCTCCTCCGGATTATCCTCGGAATTGGAATCCGAATCAACTGTCTGCGGCTGCTGGTTGTGCGGGTGATGCTTCAGTTCCACCACCACCTCCTCCTCGTCGGTGGAGATGCGTCTGCGCTCTGTCCCCTGCAGGTTGAAGCGGACGCTCTTCTTATCCTCCCCGTTTGCAGCGGCTGGTGTTGCCGCTGCCGACGCCGATGGCACCTCATCGAAGCGTCGTCGCATATCCGTCAGGCTGGAGTCCCTCAGTATGCCCTTCACCCCGGCAGCTGTGGCGGCGTGGCCATCGGACGGCTGTACCGGCTGTTGGTGGTCCATTTGACGTCGCGATTTGAGGAACATGGCGCCGGTGCCGGATAATTGAAAGATGCTCTTGCGCTGCTCGAGCGTTGCGATCGGTTGCTCCACTTGATGATGATGAGGATGGGTTTGGTTGGCATTTTGGCCAAATTTGATTGCCAAATTGATTTGTGCATTCGTCTTGGCCACCTCGAAGCGGGTATTCTTCACCGGCTGGAAATTTGGCCCGAACGATTTGCCACGCGACTCCAGGAATCGACTGACACCGCCGCTGAAACCGCTCGCTGAGCCCTTGCCACCAGCCACAGATGAACTTGCCGCTCCATTTCCATTTCCGTTTCCATTCCCAATTGCATTTCCATTGCCATTGCCATTTCCATTTGAGTTTCCATTTGCATTTGCATTTGCACCCACTGCCAGCGGGGCACTGATATCGTCGAGCAGGTCGTCCGTGCCCTGCATGCTGCGTATGCCCGAGTCCAGCTGCGAGACGTCGTCTGAATTATCAATGATGGGCGTGGCACCGCCTGCCGCGGCACTAAGCGTCAGCTTCTGGCGCGTCTGCTCAACCAGCTCCCGATAGACCGCGTCCAATGGATGATCCCACTGCGATTGTTTCGTCCGCGTGTTGTAATAATAATGTCCGCTCTTCTCCTCCGAATAACTGCAAATCAATTGGGAGTTATTGTATGTATGTGTGTATGTATGCATGTATGTGTATATGGATTCTTACCAAATCTTCCATTCGGGGGGCAGCGCTGCCATCAGCCCCTCCTTGGCCAGATACAGCAGATGCGTCTCCTTGCCGGGCTCAATCCCAATCAGCGTCGCGTAATCGTTGATTTCTGCAACAATCGTTATTAAATATTTTTTAAAATTAATAATTTAACAATATATTTATCATAAATCGCACTAGAACAGAAACTTTTCCCTTTCTTTTTTGTTGTTGTTGTTGTTTATTTTTCTTTTGTTTAAATCATTTCTGAACTTTAATTGAAAAACTCAAAGCCTACTCAACATTATTTTATATTTGAAACCTTTTCTTTTGTTTGGTTTTTCTCTGTTTTTCCTGTTTAAATATTTTATTTCTATTAAAGTTAATTTTTTTTTAAATTGTTGTTAAATAAATATAATTGAATTTACCTGGCTTCAAGTAATTTATTTAAAAAAAAAAAAACTTGAAAAATATTTACGAAATTTGATAAGTTCAGTTTCTTGATTTCCAATTGAAAAAAAATATTCTAAAATCCAACGAAACAATCCGTTGATTAAAAATGAATTTCAAAATTAGTTCAAGCTGTGAAATGAGTGGGAAGAACTCGTTAATTTCTGGCTAAGAACACTATAGTTAGCCCAGTTAATACGGCCGCAGCAGGCCCACAGCTTTTTAAGCGCAATGAAAAGATGAAAGGCTGAAACTGTGCCACAGCCACAAAAGAAAGAGAGCGACAGAGAGAGATAGATAGAGAGAGAAGATAAGAGAAGAGTGAATAGGCCATGTTGCTGTTGCCTGTTGTTGTTGCCTGTTGTTGTTGTTGTTTGTCGGATGTTGTTTTGCTCCCAATTGCAAATGCATTGAAAGTCCTTGGAGCTATTCGGATCTATTCGGAATATCCTCGACTAAATCTGCATGCGAAACTGAACGCTTAAAAATTCCATTTACCTGGACAAACATTGGCCCATTGCAATGGGGAAAATGCATTTGCTTTGCATTTGGCCTTATTGATTTCAGCTCTATTAACTTGGCTAACAAACTTGCCTACAAAAATAAACACCAACCACCACCACCGCAACACGGACTACTGAGAGCCAGTGTTAACGCAATCGCCGGTTTTGGCCCGAAACGAAAAAAACGTTTCACACTCACACACACACACACACACATACACATATACATATACATGTATATCTCAAGAGCTTGGTCAACGTTTCCTGGCAACGGCTAATGCCGCAAACTTTGCTTTTGCTTTTGCCAACTTGTGGCCATATTTTAATTTCACATTTCCCTTTGTGTTTTTCTTCTCCTCGCCATGCCCATTCCCCTTGGCCCACGGCCTAACGATTTATAGGGTAGCTTGTCGTCATAGTAAATTCACAACGCTACCTTCCAACCCCGCCCTCCCCCATTCTGCAGGATTTTAAAGAAAATTGTTTTAAAAAAAAGCAAAAAAAAACTACCCCCAAAAAAAAAGAAAGCACTGAGCACAGCATTTTACGGGTAGTCGCACTATAGATACCCTTTAAATGGTATTTCCTCAAATTCAAGTGGACTTTCCACAATTCAATTGTGAACAGTTTTATGATTTTCCAAAATATCCCCAATCGGATGCAATATAAAAATGTTTTTTAAGTTCGAACGGGTTTCGCATATTTTTTTACAATAGAAATTAAAAAAAGGGGAGAAAAACGAAATGTTGTAATACGATTTACCGTTGAACTGAAGCGTATGTATGTACATAGGGTGTGACATGGCAGATGCGCAAATTATCATACCCTATTGTTATACCCTCTACTCTGACCCATTAAGCATACAAACGTTGAAGGACAACAGGCCAGGGCTGGTAACAGACGCAAAGGTGAGCTTTACAGGGTATATGATGCGTACATACACACACATATTAAATGTATGTATGTATGTATGTATATTTTATGAATGAATGGTAATGAAATGTGGGCGTTGGGCGTGGCATTTAGAATAACATGACAACATAGACCACATCAACATGACACATCGTTGAATTGTGAATGGTAAATTGTGAATTTGATGGCTCCATCTAGTTTGGATAATTGCGCAGAGATCGGCGGGGAGACGGACAGACCGGGGGGGAATGGTAATGATACCCTGTTTAATACACTTACATACATTTACGGCGGATACACGACCCGACACTTACCCTCGGCCGATGGCTGGCATGCATCATCGAAGACCTCCTCGCATATAACAGACGACGTCATCGAGGGGCCAGCGGATGCGGATGCGGAGGCAGCGGCGCCGGAGCAGGAGGAGGAGGAGGAGGTGTAGCCCAGGCGCTTTGCTGTTGTTAATGCGGTTGGCGTCGTTGTCGGCGTCGTTGCCAGCGACGGTGTTGCCGATGAGTTGCTTGTGGTTGCCATATCGTTTTATTTTCTCTCTCTCTTTCCTTTCAATTAATTTAATTTAATTTAAGTTAATTTAATTATTTTTTTTTTTCTTTTTTGCGTTTTCCTTTGTTTTTGCGAGTATTATATTATTATTATAATTTTTTTTAGTTTAATTTTTGCCTAATTTCATTTAACACACACGCACGCACACACACACACACACACACGCACACACGTTTTTGCAGCCAGAATGAGAGGGAGAATGCATGCGTCTCTATTCGCACAATATCCTGGATTGCACTGCTTGCGTTGACCTAAAAAAGGAACAAGAAGGAGCAGAAAAGCACAAACAAAAGAATAAAGCGAAAAGCAACAACAAATTTTACATATACACACGCACACACACATAGATGCATTTGCGTCTGTGTGTGTGTGTGCATTTGTATGCGTGCAAGTGTGTGTGTCTGTGTGCGCAATACATGTAAACATGTAAAAATGTAACGTTTAGCTGCAGGAAATCGAAATGGAAAAATGCATATACGCGAGAAAGAGAGAGGGATAGCAGAGTGAGTTGCCAGCAGAGTGCAGCGTGAGAATGATGGCGTACGGGGGTGGGGGGTGGTGAGTAGAGAGGGGGAGGTGGTGGATAGGTGGGCCGTGTAGAGGGGTAGGGAGTTGGGTGTCCGAGCTACCAGACAATGCGTTTGCTGCCGCTGTTGGCGTTAACATCATTTTGCTTGGCAACAGGAAAACCACACACACACACACACACATGCACACACACACACAAACATATATATATATATATGTATGTAATGGATGTCCAGTTTAGCTTATTTATAGCTATAATTGTATATTAAACTTTTAACTTTCCACTCACACACACACACACACACACACACACACAAATACATTACTGTAAATTGTTTGTATGCAAATAAAACAATTAAAATTGGCCAAGTTAATATTCATAGACATCTCTAAATAATAGAACTGCAAAGATCTGAAGACATATTTCGATCAGCCGCTATTGAAGTTTATTTATTTATTAATTTATTTAGTTTATTGAAGTTTTATGAAATTCTAGAATACAAATTGTTTAAGCCAGCGATACTAAGGCCATCACCCGTTATTTATAGTTTATAGTTTAACGATGTTTGACGGATAAATCATGTTTCATTATGGTACATATAAATATTTAAATCAATTTTTTTTTTCTTTAACAATATTCACATTCAACAAAAGCAACAAAAACAAGAAAATTTCCGGGTTTCGGCTTTTAACTTGATTTTTGGTACAAACTTTTTTTTAATTATTATTTTTCTTTTAATTTAATTAAATTTAATTTCTTGTTGGCAATTTCGGTTATTTGTTGTTTTATTTTGTTTGTGACAATTGCAAATACATATATGGCAACGCTGTGCACTTACGTTATTTTGTCATGTTTTTTGCTGTCGTTGTTGTTGTTTTTTGTTAATGTTTTTGGTTCTCTTGGTTCAAGGAATCTTTACACGGTATGTACATATGTATATGTGTATGCATGTATGCGTACATGGCGCAATGCACACGCAATCATAACAACAACAACAACAAAAAGCAAAAAACGGTAGTATAACGGTATTGATTTTTCACTTGAATTTAATTATGCTTTAACGCTGCGCAGCTCGCACGCACACAATTTATAATTGATTTTGTATACATACATCAATCAATCAATATATTGTAGATGTATGTATATGAATTTACAGTTAAATTCTCACTTTAAATCAGCTGTACAGTGCAAAATAACTGTTGTCACATTTCACATTGAGGGACATTCACATTCACAAAAAGCACAAAAACACAAAAAAAAAGAAACGGAAAACAAAACAAAAAAAAAAGAAATGAATTTACAAAAAGCAAAAGGCAATTACAATTGCAACACTTTATATGTTTAATGTTATTGTTTGCTTTGTTCCTTTTTAACTGTTGTTTTTCATTAATATTTATATATACATATATATATATTTTTAATGTATCGTTAATTAATTAAAAATTAAATTAAAAAAAATAAAATCCGTGCGATTTATATATTTTGTTGCCGTTGCCACGGCTGTTGCAGGCGGATTGTTGCCAACTGCGTGAAATGTTGCCAAAACACTGTTAGGCTCCTGTTAGAGATGTGCATCCTTGCGATTGTTTCCAATTCACAATCGCACTCAATCCATTCGATATTCCAAATATTTTATTTATTTCTTTTCATTTACATATCTCTCAACATTTTCATATACGAGTATTTATTATTATTTTTCCATTTTATTTTTGTATGTATTTATTTTCAATAACAGAATGCTACCCGCTGTTACCCGCTGTTACCCGAATGTTAAACCGAGCTAACAGCGCTGTTGATGGCACTTTAATTTTCAGCCAGCCTTTCGTTCGGTGCGTGTCTTTGCTGAACCCGACGAAAAGTTGCTTCACGAAAATTTGTAGCATATTTTTCGGCATTGATGGAAATAATTGATTTATTAGATGGCATTATTATTTTCTTTTAAATAATATTATTCAATAATAATTGTTGCATTGCATTTGCGATAAGACTAATTAAATCGAAGAGAATAATTTATATGCTCACATTACGCTCGTTTCCCTTTGACTTTCAAGCGGGATGATAAAAACTATAAATTAATTAACAATATGATAGAAGTGATACATACAATATACATTATTTTCACCCCCTCCCCCCTGTAAATTACAAATAACACTTGATATTTTTGCATTTTTGCTCGCGCACTTATTTATTTATTTTATTATTTAGTTATTTAGTTATTTAGCATATTACATTGATGCATTGCCAATGGCTGGCTAAATGCCATCATAAATAACAGTATATATCTCCTTCTCTCTCTTTTTTTATCTTTTTTTATATATATATATATACAGAATCGATATATATATATATAAAAATCCCAATACATGTGTGCATATACATATATAATTTAATTACAAATAAAAGTTGTAAAATTCATCAAAGTGAAATTAATTCAAAAATAAATCGTTTTTTTTTTTAAATAATGAAAATAAATTAAATCGGAATAAAGGCAAAAACTAATTGTATAAAAATTAAATGTATAGTTTTGAAAATAGCAAAATGTTAGGGTATCAGCTAGTCGTGCTAAAATTCAAACTATCCGAATTGTTATCGTTTCAGCTCGTTGGATTTTTTTATACAAATCGACGGATCGTTCAGATCGTATTATAATTAAGTAGCTAAACGTTGAGTCTGGAAATGCGGCTCATTGAATTTGAAAAAGAAATAGCGAAAAAAAAGAAAAAGCAAGAAAAAATACAAAGAAATAGCTAGAAAGAGATAGAGATAGAGAAAGAGATAGAGCAGAAGAAAAACAAAGAGGAAAGAAACTGAGGCTGAAGTGAGAAAAGCTTTCAATTGAATTTAATTTGAAATGTTGATATGCAAATTTAGTTAGTGTATATTGTTGTTGTTGTCGTTGTTGTTGTTGTTGTTGTTCTTGATATTTGTTTACTTTGTTCATTTATTCATTAGCTTATGTATTTATTTATAATCAACTACCGAGCTGTCGTGCTGTGCGCCCCCTAATACCGTAATCCCATCGAATGTGCCTAAAGTTTGGGTATCATCAGGTCGCAATCCCATAGCAACTTTTAAATACCCTAAATGAACATTTTTGTTAGGGTATTTGATATTCGATGCAGAAATGTTTAGTTAATTCATCAATATTACGAATCAATGGCAACTGCCGCCTACAACTGCATCTCCCTTTTACTCTTCACTCTCCCCTCTTCGCTCTCCGCTCTCCATTTTCTGCCCTACACTGTGCTTTATCGATCACTTGCCAATCGATAGTCCTTAATGAAATGCACATTCATCATACGCCCCGTTGGATATCGAAAGGAACAGCTGCTAGCCGGAGTCTCCCCACCCGACCCCACCCCCACTTTAACTCTTCTTCTTTTTCCTATCTTCCATCCATCCAAATTTACCTCTTTCTTTTTCTGTTTGATTCGTCCTTTTGCTTTTTTTTCTCAGTCAACGCATTTCCTTCTCATATTCTTCTTCTTAGCGTCCCCCCCCCTCTCTCTCTCTCTCTCTCTCTCTTTTTCTCTGTCTCTCTTTTTGTTTTCGCATTTCAATTAAAACTTGTTAGCTGACATGTTTATGCATGCACCGCATTTTAGCTGTTATCGATAAATATGCACACATGCTTATCGATGCATTTAGATGCCAGTGCTTGGTGTATCGTGCCCCCTCACCCCTTACCCCTCACTACCCACCCCTCACCCGCCAACCACATTCTTGAGACTTAATATTAATTAATGTATCTGTAAAATAAACATTTAATGTATGCGCACAGTATGCAAAATATTTCACTTAACGCTCCGATAACCGATAACACATCCACGCTAAATGCCAATTAATCATTATCGCATTGGTATTTTAATGGCTCTGACTCGCCAAACATGAACAACTTCTTTAAAGCACACAACTTGAGTTTGTTAATTTCATTAATCAAAAATGTTGTAACATTTTCAGAAGAGAATAGGGAAATCAACAATGCTATCGCTAGTATTATCGATTAATCTGTCACAATTATGATAAACGCCTTATATTTTGATTATTTATCGATGACAAATACTGTCGAAAATCTTATCATCAAATTGATTTGCTACCGTTATTTGCTCTACTTGCGTTTGAGTTGATGTTATCGTTATCGTTATCGTTATCGTTGTTGTCGCTGTTTCGATTAAATTGTTGCCATTGCAAACATTGCTCACAATTTGTCAAGAGTCTAAAGTGGCGCTTGGCTTGCCGCTGCCAGCATTAAATTGAACGAAAGGATGCTCGACCAAAGGATACCCTAACTATTTTCTGTTCATAGATTGGATGTAAGTGTAAGGTTATTTGCTTCGATTGAGCGATATCTGACTGATTGATGATTGATACTTGATTGATGGATAGGCGATTGATTGATTGATTGATGTGTGAGTTTTCCATTAGAAAAATGCTTAAAATTTTTTTTATTGGTGACATATTGATTGATGACTGATTGATTTAAAAGTTTAAATGCCAAAAACAAACGCTTTTATATCAAGTTCTTTCACAAAATCTCATCTTTTGGCATTCAATAACAATTAACAAAAATGTACAGGGTATATAATGGAATGTATACTCCTGTTTCCAATGTATATACTGTATGTGTATATAGTAGAGAGAGGAGAGAGGAGCATGTAGTATAATATTTTTATAGAATATTTAAAGTTTATCTTTTGTTTATGTGTGTTTATTAAATTCACCAATTTGTTTAAGGCGGATACCCACCTTTGCTAGGCCTATAATGTTTATAGGGTATAAAATTGGCAATACATGCATGTACATACATATGTATATGTACATACAAGTTGTGTGTGTGTGTGTGTGTGTGTGTGTGCGCTGTTTGTTGCTCTGATTTGTATTTTTTCTTTGGCTTTGGCAAAACTAATCACGACTAATGAAAGACACCAACGAAACGGCAACAAAAACGGCAAAAGCAAAAACTTGGCATTTGGGGTCAAGCCACGCCCCATAAATGACCGCCGCCCTCAAACACAAACACAAACACAAACACAAACACAAACACAAACATCTATTGTTGTTGTTGTTTGTTGTTGTTTTTGTTGTTGATGTTGGCGCTGATTGACAGAGCGCCAAGCCTGGGCACGGCTGAAGGCTGAGCAATTGGCGGGGGGGAACTCTGAAAGACGCCAGCGGCAGGAAGTAATCGAATACACATACAACCATATACAGTGCACCGAGTGTGCGAGGCACGGACTACAGACGACTATGGGCGAGGAGGGGGAGGGGGGAGGGAAGAGGGGGGAGAGGAGAGTATCAGATTGAACAAGCAACCGTCCTCGTTTGGTCACCCGCACAGCAAAAGTTGTCTCCGGCTGCGCGGCTGTGTTGGACCTGGCCAAACCATAATTTAGCCAAATGTCGTGCCAGCCAAATGATCTTGGCTCTGACTGCAAACACACACACACAGACACACACACACACACACAATGGCACATGTATATGCACATACCCTATATTTAAGGCATTTTGAGTTCATGTTACGATACATATTTTATCTGAATAATTTTATTATTAAATATTTTCAAAGATATTCGATTTTTATCTATCCATTTATCGAATTTATCTATTTATCGATATAAGTGAGTTTATCTATTTATCTATCTATCAATCAACCCATTTATAAGGAGTATATGTATATGTATTTTATATATCCATTGCCTTGTTTGCAACTATTAAGATGTGTGCATAATATCGATAATAATAATAATTCAATGCATCAATCAAACAATCAATCATGTAATCAATCATCACAATTCAACTTAAATTTTATTTTAATTTAACTTTAAATTACGCACAGATTTGGATTGAATTCGTGAATCAATCAATTAATAATTGAAGCAATCCATCAATCAATCAATCTATTCATTTTATCTTTCTATATTTCTCTCAAAATTTTCATTTATTTATTCATGTATCTAATGCAAAAATAAAAAAAAAGATTAATAGATGGATGGATCTATCTATCATCTATCTATCTCTTTCATTTTTGTTTTATAGGGTATCTCTTAGTCGATTCCCCACAATAGTCTTGATTTGTTTGTTTATTGTGAGTTTATTGTTTATTGTTTGTTTTTGTTTTTGTTGTTTTTTTTTGTATTGGTCACGCCCCAAAAATTTGTTTGCTTAACTTATTGCTGCGCCCAAGTCCAAGTGGAGCTGCAACTGCAACTGCAACTGCAACTGCATCTGCAACTGCAACTGCAACTGCAACTGCAACTTGTGCCCCAATTTGAATGTTGCCTTTTCACATACTCGCATGTACATACATGGCATATAACATATCTCTTTCTCTTTCTCTTCCTCGTCGTGTGCGAGTTTCCTTTTCCTTTCCTCCTTTTCCGCTCATTAAGCGCTTTGGCACTCGTCGTTTATCACCCTCCTTCCCTCGATCCCCGTCGATCCCCCTCGTTCCCCCTTGATCCCCATCCGGTTGCCGCCCACAATCCTAATTGGAGCATTTGCTTAACGGCTTTTAGCTTTGATTGCACTGGCCGAAATCGAATAGCGGGCACTGGGTATGGAATGAATGATGTCTGATGCCAAATACCCTTTATACTGATATATCGATATATATTATCGATTATGGAATCGATTCCTATCAAAAGCATTATTATGAATATCTCGATTCAATATCCCGTGTTAAATCGAATATCAAATTTCCTGCATAAAACTTTTACTGAAAAAATAAATATATCGTTAGTATCGATAGTACAAACGATTATACTTCGCTTTGATGCATCACGAGTTAGCCTAAATTTATTTATTATCAAATTATACGCAAATAAATCATGATGTTATGATGAAATTCTTAATTATTCATTTCTTTCAAATTATAATAAGATTTTGAAATTAATTATTAATCATTTTGCCATAAATTTGAAAATGTATCAAATAAAATGAAATTGTTGTTGGGCTTTTGCTTGATCGTTTTTAGTCAATTTTGAAAAAAAAAACGATAATACGTTTTTAATACTCTATCTCTATCTCTACCTCTATCTCTGTGTCTATCTCTGTCTCTTTCTCTGTCTCTGTCTCTGTCTGTCCGTCTTATTGCACATTTGAGTTTGTCGATTTAATTAATGACTCAGTGAGGTAATCAATTTGTAATTTAATTTGCAATTTTATTTACATAGCAATTGATTTTGATTGTTGCGTTACAATTACACAGCCCGGCGGCATTTGAGGCGTTTCAACCAGATCCAAGACAGCACTCAGTTGCAGATACACACACACACACACACACATAGATACACAGATATACACAATTACAGATACATGCGAGATACAAAGCTCAGAGACAACAACAACGACATGAACCGACACGAACCGACACGATACGATTTGTTGTTGTGTGTCACGATAACCGCCGTGACACGTTTCAATCGCATTCGATAGATTTTCCCGTTTTCCCGCGTCTTCAAGTCTCGCACCACTCGCACGAGGGCTGTTTGCTAACTTGTTCTCGATTTTAAAAATATAATTTAACGCACCTTTTTCTATCGGTATATCGATAGAAAGTTGTATAACTAGACACGCTAACTGAACATTAATCGTAAGCTAAAGCAACAACATTTAGTAATCGATAAGTTATCGATTGAAGAATTACTAAAGATTTGCCTTCAAAGTGCAGATCAAAGTTATTTCAATTTGGTTGTAATTAATTGTATATTTACTTCTATCGAAGTTAATGCCTTTTTTTCCACGCTAGATATTAAACTGAACAATCGATAACTTATCGATAGGCCCCCGGCATAGCTGCTGTATGGCTACCATACAGCTTTGACTCTGTCTCTGAATGTGAGGCTGGTCTTGGCTCTTTTTTGAGGTTGATTTGATTTTATTTTAACCGTACGATCGCATACGATTTGCATTCGATTACCGCGACAGACATCGATAGACTGTAGATTTGTAGTTGGTAACGGGGGAGGGGTTCGTGTATGTGTGTGTGTGTGTGTGTGCACTGTTTAGGGGGTGTGCATCGGGAAATGGACATGTTTTGCTCACAACACAACACGTACGGATCATAAATAAAAATAGATAAAATTCCATTGCTCAAAGGTGTTAAATGCAAGCGAGCGCAATTTACATCATCGTTTTTATTAGTTTTCGAAACGTTTATAATTCAATTAAAGCCAAGCCAAGCCAAGCCAAGCCGCAAACACAAGGCTATTATTCATACCAACTACAGTAGAGACTCGCTATATCGCACAACAACAACAAACCATTGAAAAACCACACACACACACGCAATTCCAATTAATTTCTTATCGTCGGGAAACTTATTCGTTTTCGATTCGAATACAACTCAATTCATACAATTTTCTTTCATATTCAATTTAATTCAATCTAAAAATTATTTAAAAAAAAAACAAATTTGAAATTTATAATATTAAAATAAAATTTGTATTGTTTATATTTTTTTAAAGTCCGAAGTGTTGGTTTAATTTTTAAAAATATTTTAAAAAAACTTGTTGAATATAATAATAATAATAATACAATATTAATACAAATAAAAATTAAAAAAAAATATTTATTATTTTTTTATCAAGTAAATTTTATTATTTTAATTCAAATTGTTCATATTTTTGAAATAATATAAACAATAAAAATATTTATAATTATTTTATTGCATAAACAATTTTGTTTGATTGTTAAAAAAGTTTGATTAAAAAAACAAAACAAAATAATATTATTTTTATTCAAACTGTTCATATTTTTGAAATAATATAAACAAATAAAAATATTTACAATTATTTTATTGCAAAAACAATTTTGTTTGAATGTTAAAAAAGTTTGATTAAAAAAAAAAAAACAAAATAATATTATAATTGGTTAGCTTAAATAATTTACAAATTAAAAATGTATTGTTCATATTCATATGTTCGGTTTGTTGTTGTTATCGAGTGGGGACTGTACTCGCGACTGCATTCACAGTTGCAAGGAGTTGCCCACTCGTTAAACAAATGCAAGTGCGCGGCGGCGGCGGCGTTGCCAATTCGGTGGCCAATTTGAGTTGAGTTGAGTTGAGTTGAGGCTTAATTGGCGCATTTTGTTGATATTTATTGAATATTATTATGATGTTTATGGGCTTTTGGCTGTTATTGTCATGCTGACAAATTTGTTTCACACTTGGCAAATCGCCTCGGCGTTAACTGCCGCTGCCACTGCCACGTCGACTGCGACTGCGACTGCGATGCTGACAGCGACGGCGAGTGCCCACAAAGAATACAAATTAAAATTGAAATTGGATTTGAAATTGATACTGAATCTTAATTGAGAGACTTCAGCTTGAGATCTCGTGGCTTTCATTCATGCGCACGCCATACACGCTCCTTCCTGAACCACGCCCACTCCACTTCGTACAGAATTTGGCAATACGCCCACTGGCAATCCGATACGATACGATACGATACGATACGGTAGATCCGGTCGATCTGCGGTTGAGATCGCTTTTCGGTGCTGCCTGCATTAATAATTAGCTCCAAATTTGGCCACTTTTATTGGCCATATCCAAGCAACCAACATGTTCTGGCCAAATTGGTAATAAAAATTTTAAATTTTCATTTGACGTTTCTTGTTTTTGTTTTTGTTTTTGTTTATTAAATTTATTTTTGCCAAATTATTTTGAGCAAAATAAACAAATTTGGCCAAAACTGGAGCAAACTAAGCCGAACAAAATAATTCTCCATTCTTGATTAACATTGTTTATTAACATTTTAACATAACAGTAAATAGCCGTTAATCGCATTAAGCGTATGTATGTATAGATACATACATACAATATATACAAGTATGTATATGTATTTTTTTTTGGTTTTTTTTAGTTTCACAATTTGCAATTTGTTTTTATTTTTTTTAGCTTGCGAAAGTTTTCAACTGCGCTAATTATTAATTATAAAAGTAATTAAAAATAAAATTATGTACCTAAATAAATTATTATTGTAAATAAATAAATTAATAATTATCGATTTCTTTTGGATTTTTCTTTAATTTAATATTTTTTATTTTTGCAACTATTTTATTTTCGATTATTTATTTATATTGCTATTTTAATTATTTTAATAATCATCATAATTAATTATTTAACATATTATTGTTTATCTATTAAATATTGATATTTTAATTATTTTAATAATCATTACAATTAAAATATTAATAGATAAAATGAAAAATTAAATATATAGTATAATCTATATATATAAAACTCTTTGACCGCATAGTAAGAGGGATAGCAAGAGGGATAGCAATAGCAAGAGTGATGTTTCCACAGCCCAAACCGTAAATGCTAAAATTACCCGAAATTCA
>JBAMCR010000374.1:22500-26516 GCA_037075045.1 Mulgravea parasiatica | reverse complement strand
GTATGTATATACATATGTACAGTATTTGTTATGTACATCAATATGTCAATACTCACTTTCTTTCTGTAGAGAATTTCGACAATGACGTAGCCAATGCAGCCAAGCGTCAGCACTGCCAGAAGAATGTAGAGCTTCATTCGGGTGCAGAGCGTTGTGGCATAGGCATAGGCGATGACAAAGCCGGCGGATTCCCAGAGGCGATAATTGGAGAAGGCGGCCTCCTTGTTTCGCCTGAAGAGCAGGCCGTAGAGACCATTGATTTGCGTCTGCCAGACGGCATCGCCGACACCCCACAGTCCGGACATCGCATAAAATATAACCGAATTATCGGGATTGGGTCGCCAGAAGAGCATTACGGTAATGAGGGTAAAATGAACGATGCCACCCAAAACAATGATGGATGTGCGTCCAATGTATTTCATCACAGAGCCAAAGAGTATGGAACAAAGAGCGTTGACCACACCAAAGCAGATCATTACGAATCCAATTCGATGGACACCCAATGCACAGGTGACATACGCCTGGGTGAAGTCGGCACCAATGAATGCTTGCTCCATGCCAATGAACACTGTGATCGGTATGAGCAGCTGGAGATTGGGTTTCTTCATTTGGCGGAATGTGGCCGATAGCAACTGTAGTCCGGATAATTCGGCAGCCGAATTGGAGCCTTTGCGCTTCTCACCATACCGCTTTAGCGGATCGAGGAAGAATGCAATAATACAGACAGCGGCAACAATACACGTTAGATAGATCATTGAGATCTCAAAGATTTCATTCTCTGGCGGACGTTCCAGATTGCCATGAGCGCCAGCATTGGTGGTGCAAAAGTTGGCGCCACAAAACTGCAAATCCTCGTCAGGGATCGGTTGGCTACTGCCGCCACCGCCATGTGCGCCGCTGGATAGAACTGTCGAGTGAAGAGAATGTATTGTAATGTATATGTATATATATATATATATTTGATTTTAATTTTGGTTTCATTTGGATGACATACCCAAGCTGGAGATGAGATTGCCCCAAAGTTCAGCGGATTGCCAGGCAAGGAAGAAGAAGCCAAAGAATCGCACAATGATGGCATCAACAGCCTGTTCAGTTATCTTAGCATACACCTGCCCAACCTGTGTCAGATATGTGGCCTTAGATGCCCACATTGGCGCCGCACCCATACCCACAAGGATGCCAGCCGGCACGAGGGTGTAGAAGCGGGGAAACAGCTGGAAGGCAATGTACGGCGCATAGCAGAGCATACTGCAAACGAGCGTCCATTTAGCCGTCAGCTTCCTTATGATCAGCGTTGGCAGGAAGATGCAAGAGACAACCAGCGCCGCGTATATGGCACTTAGCGATACTGTGCCCAGTCCATCCTTTGCATTGATCGAGGATTGCAGATTGGCTGTGCCCTGTTCATTCGTAAATATTTCAAATAATTAATAATGATAAAAATAAAAAAAAAAATAATATAATAATAATATTTAATTGTTAACTAATTTAAAATCATGTATATTTTAGTTTATATTTTATTATTATTGTCGTATAATATATATATTTGTTATAAATTATTATTTATATACACTGCATTTATTAATTATTATTAATTCTTTATGTTTTTCTACTTATTTCTTTTTTATATTTAAGTTTTTACTCTTCTTAATATTTCTTTTTTTTAATTTTATTTACGCATGTATGTTTTTTATTTTCTTGTTGTTGTGGTTGTTGTTGTTGTTGTATCTTTTGTTATTTTAATTTAATTGCTTTCTTTTGATTTTGTGCTCGTTAACTCACCTGAAACGCGGTAAACTGCACCATAAACGCAATCGATATAATCGAAATATTCTTCAAGATGCGCCATTTCTCGCCCGGATTCAGCACAACTTTCTCTCGCAGCGAGGCGGTGTCGGGCTCAAAACCAGCTTTTGGCTAAAAATACAAATACAAATGCAAATAAAAATATAAATAAAATAAAAACACAAATACCAATACAAATACAAATACAAATACAAATACAAATAAAGCACAAGCACAAGCGATATCATTTGTTAAGTTGTTCGCTAGTGATCACTGATCGGTAGTGCCACACAGAGGCGTTGTGACCCCCCCTTCCCCCCCTCCCCTGATGGGGTTTGACAGATTCTCAATCTTTTGCAATAATTAAAATTTAATACAAGTAACAATAATAATAATAACAATTAATTTGTTAATTTTTTTAGTTCCTTTTTGCATTTTATTTTCGTTTTATGCTTCTCTTTGGAGTTTTTCATCTTTTCAATTTTCTTTGGAGTTTTTCAAGGAATCTTTTCAATTGCACTTGTTTTTCTAAATCTATGAAACTCTCGCTACACATAACTGATTTTTTTTTTTTTTTTGTTTAATCAAATTCAAATCAAATCAAATAAAACTTAAAAAAAGAGAAACAAATATGAAATTCATTTCATTATCGCTAAATATTCATTTGATTAATTACAATCTCGTTTAGGGTATATAAATATCAAATTGTTAAATTGCGGCCTTACTTTGATTGACGACACATACACGCACGCACACACACACACACACACACACACACATACACACACATCTATGCAAACACATCAACCATCCTTATTAATTATTTATGTCTTGGCGTTTTTACGCTTTTAGTTTCTAAAATATAGAAAATAGCAAACAAAAGACACAACTAAGACCTGCAGTCGAGCAAGCCCGACTACGCCATACCCTGGTTTTCATTCGCAATATTCAAATATTTTTGTTCTAGCAAAGTATCACATAGGGTACGGTACATATACATAAGTTTTTGAAAATACTTTTGTTAAAAAAAAGCAAAATTTAATAAAAAAAATGAAAGAATAAATATTATTAGCAATTTACGAATTTACATATCAATTATTTTTAGAAATTCTATTTGCAGATATCGAATATGAAAAATACACATTGAGAGACAGACAGACAGACAGATAATGTATATCGTATAATAATAATAATAATATTCGTTTGCCTGTTACATACATTTTGCACGACTGCAGGATACCCTTTTTACTCAAATTCATTGCGTTTAGGCTAAAAACAAAAACCAAAACCGCAAAGCAAACGTTTTGCTCGCGTTTTAAATTTATTTTTGATTTTTGATTTTTTTCATTTGGTTTTTTTTCTTTTTGGTTTTGTTTTTTTGTTTTTATTTATTTATATACATTGCGCATGCGCGACGCGGCCTTTAAATGGTCATAAAAAATGCGCAAGGCACCTGCCAGCATGCGATGCGATGCGATACCGTACGGTAAAGGTATCAGTATCAGTATCAGCATCGGTATCCGTATCGGTATCGGTATCGGTATTGATATCGAAATTGGTATGGTGCGCGCATGGCAGGGCTTTTGGTTTCGATGGGATGGTGCCATCGGGTGCTCCAGCCGTAGAACTGCTCGATAATCGGGCTATGATTTTGCATGCGTTGTCCGCACCATTCAGAAGGTTACATGGCCCGTTAAGCTGCACGGGGACAGAGACAGCAACAGTCAGAGAGAAAGAGAGAGAGAACAGACAGAGAGAGAGAGAGAGAGAGACACAGCCATAGGAAAAGAGTTTGCTGTGTTTTGTGCAGGGCAGGGGGGAAACTAAATGTTGTTTTTGTAATGCCAACGTAATTTACGTAAAGTTGATTTTTTTTTTTTGTTTTTTTTTTCGTTACATTGTATATTGTTGCTGTTCGGTTTGGTATAAAACCGTAATTGGCATATTTAACGGGGCTTCGGTGTCGGATTCACGTTCCCTGGCCAATTAGATGGGCAACAATAAAAAATAACAATAACAAGAGTAGCGGTAACACGTGGCATTATGTAATCTGGAATTGATTACATTACATACATACAAATGTACATGTATGTATATGCACATACATACACAACATGTATGTATGTATGTATGGCTATACATACATTTAGTTTAAATATTGGCTCATAATAGTTTCTGTTAAGATTCACACGCAACTTCACACGCAGCTGTTTGAAAGCAAATGTGAGGGC
>JBAMCR010000374.1:0-17500 GCA_037075045.1 Mulgravea parasiatica | reverse complement strand
TGTGTATTATTTTACATTTAATTTGTGTTTTTTATTTTGTGTTTTTTTTTATTTTTTGCCCCACTCTTGCCCCCCCCCCTACTTAGTACAAATGCAAAATCAGTTAGTGTAAATACGAGTACATACTATATACATACATATATTTATAACAAAAAGTATCCATGAGTTATGGTAAAATGTGTATTGCCCCGAGCTGCTTGTACAAGTATGTATGTACATATATGTATGTATGTATGTGTACGTAAATACTCGTAATTTAATACTGTCGTTTGCATATACATACATACACACGCACACACAGGTATATGTGTAAAAGATACGCTACACTCAAAGTATGAAACTTTTAAATTTTCAATTTTAAACTTTGGGCAATATTCGAATTTTAAAAATTGCCTGAAATTGTTTATTTCAATATTTTTATAAAATTTCTTGTAAATATTTAAACAATACTTTAACTGAATTTAAATCTGAATTTGTCAATTTTGATAATGAATAAAATAATAATAATAATAATGCAGTTAATAACTTGAAATAAGAAAGAATTAATCATTTTCAGTTAATATATAGGGTATGTGTGTGTGCGTATATTCCCTAAAGTATGGTTAGCCATTTAGCCATTGTTATATGGTTGTAATTAGCTTCTGGCCGCGGCAGTTCAAGTTCATGTTTCCTATTTATACCTACTGCTACTACGTGTATGTATATGTATGTATGTACTTATTATTTGCTATTTTCTTAGGGTTTACAGGTACGACTAGAGATACCTTATAATTATTATATACGTATAAGTACATGTATGTATATTGTATATGGTACATAGTTAATCAGTTGGACAGACCAGGTACACATCAATTAATTGCATATTAGTATGGTAAATCACACAGAAACTGCGAAATTTAAACGAGCTGGCAAAAAAAAAACAAAAAAACAAACAAAAAATGGGTAAATATTTTTATGGCCCCCACACACATGAAATACTCAAAAACCTACAGAAAAAAAAATTAATTAATTAACATAAAATCTAAAAAATCGTCAAAAGATATGGCTGATATTTAAAAAGAGACGCGGCTAAGCATTATAATTTGAACAAATTAATATTTATGTATGCTAAGCCAAAAAAAAAAAAAACAAAATAAAATAATAATAATAATTACAACAATTTAAAAACTGAATAGAAGATTCAGTCACATTTATATAGAATCCAAATCTTCTTCATATATACATATACATATACATATATTTATCTTTGTATTTTCCATTTCTTGTTTTATTTTTGCACCGATGTGTCGTCTTTGAGTATCTGTATCTGTATCTGTAGCTGTATCTGTATCTGTATCTGTATGTCTGCATTTACATTTACAGGTTTGGCTTCAACTCGAGCATCACGTAACAGAGTGACATTAACATTAACATTAACAGCCTAACATAACAGTATGCTATTTAAAATGTGACATTGCATGCTGTAAAAGTCATTCCATAGTAAATGCTAAGCAAAGTTCACACGTGCTTCTAGAGATACATTTGGTATCATATAATATATCCCCTTCTTCAATTAGTATTAGATATGTTAAATATATAGATATATATATTGTACATATCTTAATTGAGATATATATATACCATATGCACACATACATGCATGTATGTATGGCATATATGTTAGAAGAGTGTGTGAATTTGGCTTAGCCATGTTTATTGTTATTATTGTAGTTTTTAAATGTCAACTTAGCTGTGTCTGTAATGATGGCTACAGAGAAATGTGCTCGATTTGCACTTGCCCCCGATGATGTCTCGATGCTCAACGGTGGCTGTTAGCTAGCCTGTGGAATACGTACATATACACATACAAGTATACAATATTTACCATATAAGTACATATATATATGTATTACATATAAATAACGAATATTAAACGTTTAACACACTGATCCCGAACTGTGTATATGGTATATGGTATACTAACTAATACTATAATACCACGTACAATACTTATACGTATATGGTACAGTAATTGCCGTAATAATATTATATGTACTATATACAATATTTTATTGTAAAATGTGTTATTTTATTTTATATTTATTGTTCCTGCACAGACAGCCATGCACCAGCGCCAAGGTTGAAAAGATCTCGGACTTGGGCTTGGGGTTTGAGTTCGGGTTCGGGTTCGGGTTCGGGTTTGGGTTTTGATTCGGATTCGGATTCGGGTTGAAGCTCAAGTTATTAACAAGGGTGGGGGTGGGGTAGTGTAAATTTGTTAGCGCTTAATGTTTATAGCGTGCTTATGGACTATTAAAAATATTGTTTGATAGTTTAACCGTGACTTTTTATGAGCCGCGCTAGCTTTGAGCATCATCGTTGAGCAATCTACCAATTTCAGCTGCAGATACGTCACTTCTGTCTACACGTGCATGTAAATACATGTGCGCATGTGTGTGTGTGTTTCTGTATGCTAACGATTGCCGTGCTACAATATATATATATATATATATATATAGTTAATGCTCTTACGGATATGGGACTGTTGCTAGTAGCTTTTGCGCGCATTAAAAAGCGTGCAAAAATCAACCACAATCAAATAATATATTGAAATAGTCTAATCGTCAATAATAATAATGATATTAATAATAATAATAATGAAAATGAAAATGAAATGCAAATACATACATATGTTGTATATGGTATGGTATGAACTTGTTGGCAACAACTACTTTAGGCCAAAGAAATGTTAATATTTGAAAATTTAATATGAAAATATCAACGATCAATTGTTGATGTTAATGCAAATGATAATAACAATGTTAATGCTAATGCGATTAGTGATGAAAATAATAATAATACTAAAGCGACAAATGAAAATAATAATAATATTATTAATTTATATTCATAATTAAAATAATAATCATCATCATATTCATATTCTATTCGAATTGTTGATGATATTTTTAAATTATATTAATGATATTGATATCGATATTGATAATGATAGTTAATTGTTAATTGTTAATTGTTAATTGTTAATTGTTAATTGTTAATTGTTAATTGTTAATAGTTAATAGTTAATGTTAATGATATTGCTGCCGCGTAAATCCGGAATGATTTGAACTGCAATTACCGCTTAATGAGAATTGCGAGTACGAATACCCTTCGTATTCGTTTATCTGGTAATACCCCGCCTTAAGTCCAAATGTTTTACCGAGAATTTCAGTTTGTTTCTTGTTTGCGGTATGTATGTATGTATGTATGCAAATATGTATGTATGTATGTACGTATATTACATATGTGTAGGTTGTGCACGTGTTGTAATTAGTATTAAGCTTAGTCTGTATGGGTGAAAAACAAATATTCTCGTATATACTTGTAAATAAAATATAATTGAAATTGTGCTATTGATACTATAATATTATTTCTGGTATTTAATTTGCGGTTTTTGTGGGCAGCAAATCTTTGTTTTTTTTTGTTTTTGTTTTTGTTTTTAATTTTTTATTTCTTAAAAACTGCGAGATCAGATTACAGTTTTCCGATTAAAAGCAATAACCAAATTATCTACACAGAATTATTGTTTTAATTGCAGTCATGATGCAACGATGAAATTCAAATTCAATTATAACTTTAGTCAATACAATCACACTTATATTGTTATTATTGCATTATTATATATGTATGTACATATAAAATAAATGTATATCAATTTGTATACTATGCTATACAATATATATTCATATAAAACCCATTAAATTTGCTGGTACCAAAAATGGCACAGTTATTGGCAAGACTTTGTTTTTTTTTTATTTTTGGTTTCTTCTAATTTTTTAAAACAATTTTTTCTTTATTGCTGTTACGTGCGTTTTTTGTTGTTTTGATTTTATTTATTAAATTTTATATTTATTTATTTTTGTCTGACACGCGTCAGCCACACACATAGCGACAACAAACACAACAACGACAACAACAGTACAATATAATCAAAGGAAAAAAAATATATAAAAAAAGGTAAATGTTTATTCACAATAATAATTATAATTATTATTTTAATGGCAAAAATAAAATATTAATTATTATTCCTAGATTAGACTGTTTCACTTAATTTCATTTATCCTGCGTACTTAAGGGTATTTTAATAGTTGCTTGTTATTTTTATTTATTTATTTATATATAATATTTTAATATTATTATTTTTTGTTTGTGTTTGTCTTGATAAATTTTTGCATTCACATTGCACAATTTAAACGAAAACCCAGAAAAAAGAGTTGTACAAAAATGGCAAAAAAATAAATAAATAAATAAATAAAATAAAATAAACTGATTTGTAGAAAAACAACAAAGTGTTAAACAAAAACAAACCGCATTATAATCTTAAATCTGTATTATCTATGTGTGCATACACAATACAGATGCAGCTTGGGCCTTAAGTGGCTGCTACGTTTTGGCATGTGCCACAAATAAATGTACATAAAAATAAAATGAAATAAAATAAAGAAGTAAAAAAAAATACACTATTTTAGTTTTTTGTTTTTGTTTTTTGTTGTTGTTGTTGTTGAATAAATGTAGCAAAAGCATTGAAAAAAGCAAAAGTTTTAAAGTCTTTGTTGCTGCCCTTTGCCGCAATTGGGGCATTTGCTTCGAACACTGCAAGTTGACTTTCAAAAACAACCGAAAAAAAAACGGAAAAAAAAACCGAAAAACAACAACAAAACTACAACAATAATAAAATGCCAAAACAAAAATTAATAAATTAATTATAAATTTAAAAGCTGCTGTAAAAGCTCTAAAGCTCTTTCACTTTGGTTTTATTTAATTTACTATTATTATTATTATTTTGTTTTTTTTTTTTCTCTTTTTTTTTGTTTTTTGGTTTTAACTAACCTTAACACTTTTTCAAAAACTATGTCAAACTAGACTTGAAAATTGGGGGGTTTTTTTGTTTTATTTTATTTTTTTCTTTTTCATTTTGTTAGAGTAACACAACTTCGTTGTAATGTGTGTGTTTTAAATTTTTTGTTTCTTTTTTTTTTTAAGTTATTGTTGTTGTTATTGTTGTTGTTGTTGTTGTTCTTGTAACAATTGTTGCTGTTGTTTACGCCATGCATTCAAATTTGTCGTGCGCTTTGCTTAGTTTCTTCTTTTGACTCTCTTGCATACATATTTATTTAGTAATTTTTTTGGTTTTATTTATTGTGTATACCATAGACTATTTATATTTTTTTATTTATTTTTTTTTTAAGGTTTCGTTTTTTATGTTTTTATGTATTTATTTATTTATTTATTTATTTTTGTGTTTTGTTTTTGGTCTTTAAGCTAAGTTTTGTAATTTGGCGCGCAATGTGCAGATTTGCTTTTATTTTATTTATTTTATATTTTCATTGTTGTTCGTGCTTGTGATTTAACAACTATTGTATTTTTTATTTTCTTGTTTTTTTTTAATTTATTTTGTTTATAATAATTTTGTTTCTTATGTTGGCAACATACACACATTCACAATGAAAACCGTTGTAAGATCAATTGTAATTTTCCCGGTGGCCGACGAGGCAAAAAAAATAATTCCTAAATATTTTATTGTGTTTTGGTTCTGTTTAATTTGTTTTTATTTTTGGGTTTTTTTGATTTTATTGCTGCTTTTACCGTATTGCCTTACGAAGATTTCTGATTGCGAGTCTATGACTGTGCGATTATGGCCCTGTGTATCTGACTCTTAACTGTTGGCGGTTGGCTGTTGGCGGTTGGCTGTTGGCTGTTGGCTCTTAGCTTTGGCTTTGGCTCTGGCTCTGGCTGGCTGCCTGCCTCACAATACAATGCCAAGAAACGGCGACAACGTGCGAATTTTAAACGAAAAACACTTTCTAGCTAATTGGAGTGATTAGTGGCGGGCGTTGCGTCGCCTCGCTGCTAACGTCGACTGCGGCAGTAGCTTTTCACTGTTGCTAGTGCAGTTACTTCTGCTGCTGCTGCTGCTCTGCTGCTGCTGGCGTAATGATAAATGGACGGTCCAAGAGCGCGCCAAGAGTTAAATGGACAAGGTTATCTCCATACATACATACACACATACATACACACACACACACATACATATATTGTATCTATCTAAACTAAAGTTTTTGTTTTCTTTCGTTGTTGTTGTTGTTGTTGATTTTTTCTCTTTTGTTTCCTTGTTAAAAGTGTGAATATGTGAGATAACTGTAAATAATCAGGCATAACAAAAAAAAAAACAAGGAATAAGAAGAGGCACATACATACATACACATGAGGATAGCCTGCCATAACGGTACGATTTAACTGGGGGCGGGGCCAACATGGCCGCAGCTGAGCGGCCGTGATTCGTATTTGCCAATTTTTCTTCTTCTTCTTTATTTACAAATATATTTTTTTTTGTTTTTTTTTTTATTTATTTTGTTGTTGTAATATTTATTTTTTTTTTGAAACAAATCAACAAATAAAATTGTTTAAGCCGAGCAACACTCGACTAGGAGTTACCCTGGAGTATCAAGGTTTCCAATAAATGCAATATGTATGTATGTATGTAAGTGTGTATATACATATGCGCATTAATTTATACACGTATGTATGTGTCTAATATTTATAATTGTTGTTGAATAATATTTGTTAAATAAAGACAATAGCTGTGATTGAATGTTTATTATTGTCAATAAAAGATCTCATAATTTTGGTAGTTAGAGCGTTCGAAGCGCCATATACCCGTCTCTAGTTACAGGGGGGGGGGGGGGGTAGGTGGGGTATATGGTAAAAAGCCGTCAAGATAGCAAAGCAAATAACTGGGAGAGCATTGCTCAAATCCAGAGAGGAGAATGCGGCGCTTTTGAATAATCGGAAACTCCGTATGCCGTATGTTGTTGTTCTCGGTTAGCCGGACACGGAGTACGGGCGTGTGCCAATGTTTATACATATTTGTGTGTGTGTGTGTGTGGGGGTGTGTGTGTGTGTGTGGCTGTGTGTACACTCGTATTAGGAGTCGAGTTAGTCAGGCGTCACACAACCGATAAGATTATGAGAGACGCCTTCAAGAACCTAAGTATCTAATGGCTATTTATTGTCACTGGGCGGCAGCGCAATTGCCGGCTATAAATTCTAATTAATAAACACGGGCGCATTGCGAACCCATAAACAAATCTTAAAGCTACAGCAGCAACAACAACAACAACAACAACAACAACAACAACAACAACAAAATTTATATATACAAATATATATATTTATTTAAAAGTCGTCTAGAAAAGAAAATTACCCATATGGTTAGCACTTGGCCGTAAACTTTGTTTTCTTCATCTTTTTCTTTTGTGTTTTTGGAATTCTTTCGGTATTGTTGTTTTTTTGATGTATGTTAGGTGCGTATGTATGTAGTGTATTTAGCGTACTGGTTACCTTATCAGTGCCTATCTCGTCCCCCGAGTCCCCAGTTATTAGCGCGTGATTATGCGCTGTGATTTGTCGCAGATCATAAATATTGTGATTAACTGTTGAATAGGTTAGCAAAGTTACACACATACACATATACATACACATACACAAGCACAAACACAAATACAAACACAAGTGCAGGGCCATTGATTTCTTCGTTTTTAGTGCCAATTTTTGTTATTGTTTTCCATTTCTTTCCATTTTGCTGCTGACTTTGTTATTGTTATTGTTTTTTTTTTTTAATTTATTGATACCTTTTCGATTTGATTGTTCAACTTTTGTATGACTAACATATGTATGCACTGTATGTACATGTGTCTGTATGTGTACACCGTATGTACTGTATGTAGCTAACGATTATAACACAGACGGCACTTCTCAAACGCGCTATTAAGCGTTTGTTCAAAAAAAAAAGAAAAACTACATAAAAAAATAATTATAATAGAATGCCAGAAATCCATTTAAAAGAAATAGTTTAGAAATAACTGGCCAATAAATATTTACATCACATAGGAGCATTTAATAAATAAATAAATAAATTATTATTAAATTTCCATTTTCACTTGCCCAAAAAAAAATAATTTAAAAATAGAAGAACTAAGTATTAGCTGACTTTGGCTTTGGTTACTAATTGGCCGGCACTCGTTACCCGTTACTCGTAACTCGTTACTCGTTACTCGTTACTCGTTACTTTTGAACGAGTATGTTACGGTACGAGATCGTTCACATTTGCAAGCATCGAAATGATGTTAATAATGCGGGAACTGAAAACCTGAAGGGTAGCCCACTTGACCCATGTATGGGCCACACTCGAGAGTCGCTGAAGTGCGTTAAAAAATAATGTGGCTCAAGTGACGGAAAGGGCAACAAACCCTTGAGAGCTTGAAAGATTTAAAGCTGAGCTCGTTCAGATTTAAAGTTGCGATAAATGTTTACTTATTTATGTTTTAAATGGCCAAATAGATTGGCGTATGACCTACTTGGCCATTGATTGATATTGTTTTCACATAACATAACGAATGGCAATAATGAATCACAATGAAAGCGTTTTGACTTTTAAATAAAATATATAATAATTATTTTATTTAAAATAATGCAAAACACAAAAAGTGATAGATCTTTTTCAAAAATTTCTTATCGTAAACATATTGAAATAAAAGCCAAAGCAACAAATAAATGCAATAAATAAATAAAATATATCCACTATATAATTGAAAGAAATACAATAATATTGGGATAACTATTATATATCAATATCTTTAAGATTGGGCAAATATTTCATTAATTTTTCGTAAGTTCTGAGGCATTTCAATTTCAAAGTCGTTTAACAGTCAATGCCTGATTATCGTTATACCAAGGCCTAAAGCCAGACATTTGATAAGAACCAAACTAAAACAAATTGGGCAGTAATTTTCCAAAAACTATGCAACTATCTTTTTAATCATTGTTAATTAAATGCCTAATTAATGAATACATTTAAATTTAAATCAAAAACAAAATCATCTTCTTGATATTGTCGCCAAGCAACTTGTGAATTTATATAATATATATACAGGAAATAATTCCTGAATTATATGCATAAAAAGAAGAAATCGAAAAATATACATTATATATATTTGTTAAATCAAATATTAAAAAACATTAATGGGATTAAATTTGTGTATGGGGTAATAGATTTAAATACAAATAGTTTTTTTTGTTAGTAATAATTTGCAGATCTTGCACACACACAAAAAAAAAAGACCCTTGAGGGCAAACTATGAAACGGAAATGTGTAGAAATTTAATGCAATATTTATATACAATAATTGCTGTTATTAAATAAAATTTGGTTGTGCGAATTAAATTGACTCACACTATAATGGTTCCATCTCTCTATCTCTCTATCTCTCTCTCTCTCACTCTCTGTGTGTGCCTGGCCAAATTCGAACCTAGATGAACTTGAACCTGGCCATAAGGGTGCATTAACTGTATATACTTTGCCTACCTATAAATAGAATCAACGCATTCATCGGACAACAGCAGCAACAGCTGTAAATGCCATTATTGTCACCTGGATATCAATGATATCTATATATATATATTCTACATACATATAATATGTATATTAAATAATATCGTATATAGATTATTTTCGTGTTGACGCATCCATCAGCAATAACTTGGTCTACAATCAATTTCAATGATCGGAAAATCAAATCTTAATAAAAATGTCTTTGAATGCCGCTTGTTTTTTATGCTTTAGATACGCTTTTTGTTTTCTTTCAATATTTATTTATTTATATATATATATTATATTATAAATATATGCATTTCGATATGTGTAAAGTGGATTTGGTTACTGGTTTTTTGCTGGCGGGCCTTTGGCTATTTTTAGCCAACATTTTTAGCTGCTGATTTCATTTCATTAAGCGCGATAGTTGACTTTTTTTCATTTATTTATTTTATTCGATTCGATTTAGCCTGTTGCCTGTTGTTGGCATATTTCTTATATTGAATTTTTAATTAAATTGACAATCGGTGGTTTTTTTCTTTTTGTTTTTTGCCCAAATTACGTATACGCAACGTTTTTGCCCTTTCATTTATCATTTTGTGATTTGTCATTTCTGTTTTTTATCTTTGATAAAATAATCGAAATTCGCAACAATTTCTATAAATAGTTAACACTTGGTTTACTTTTAGCCAAATTCTATAATAGGTAGATGTATGGTCCCTCACCTTTGTTTAATCATAAAAAAAGATTAAAGAATTACTATATGCCTATATACTTATAAATGTATATATTTATATATATTTATGTACTTATGGATGTATATTATGTTTTGTGTATAAATATAAATATTTTCGGTCAACAACAATGCTCTTTTGTTTTCGTCCGTAATCATTCTAAAGAAATGGGATTAAGATTATGATTTTGGTAAGTTATAATTTTTTGGTATATAGATTAGTATTTAATCTTGGAATTTTTATTTTAATAATTATAATGCACATGCACAACTGTAGAGTTAAGTATTTATTATTTTTAAATTGATGTAGCAAATGAATGCAAATATTATTTGTCAAAATCAAAGGATAACGTACCAATATCCATTTTATTTGGATTCAATTATGAAAATTGTGGAGAAAGTGGAAAGTGCTAAAAGTGATTTCCAGAAATTTCCAAAATTGTTATTAAAATTCAATGGAAAAAATGAAATCAAATATTGCATGATTAATAACCGTTTGTTGGCTGTTATGACTTGAATTGGTAAAAACCCTTTGGTTAAACCATAGATTATTGATCAATTTTCTATAGCTGTAAATTAACTAGCATTTTGGTTATTTGTTGTTGTTGTTGTTGTCGTTTCTTATTGTTCATTGTTATCGGTAACCGTTATAGGAAGTATTGTGCGATAAGATGCAAACGATTTACAGTTGAACACACAGCGTTCGCTTCGCTAATCTTTATAGCAGGAAAATCAATCAATTTAAATTTGATTAAGCTGTGATTTGAGTGCCTGCTAACGGTATATGAATTTTACAGGAATCCATAAAAGTCAGCATTTAATATATATGAATAGGGATTACACCTAACACGCAGACATATATAATATATTGTACTTATATACATATACATATACAATATATACACGCATATGTGAATGGGTATACCATATATGTTTATATATATATAATAGATATTTATGTACATTTGTATATTATTTATACAATATATTGTATATACTTATTGACATATAGATACGCGTATATAGTTTATGGCACGAAAGTCACGCGAAACACTCGACATTTGGAAATCAATGCTAGCGGCATTTGGCGCTGTTCGAGCCACGCTGCTTCACATGCCATGTGAATATATATTGTATTTATATAGTATAATAATATATTAAACAAAACAAAAAAAAAAAAAAAAAAATTATACTATATACTCTACATACATAGGTACAATATAATATGGCACATACTTATATATAGTCTGGCCATACATATGTGATAATAATAATAAAAAAAAAAAATATTCATTGTTATTAATACGATTATTGTGTGCACAGTTGCGTGTTAATTTTCAGTGATCTTCACCAGAGAATTTTTTTACGTTTTCTTTTTTTTGTATTTTTTATTCTGTTTTTCCTATTTTTTTTTTATGTATATTTTCTATGTTTTTTATATTCTGTGTTTTTTATTTTGTCTAACACAATGCAAATGGCTCAGATCCAAAGTGCCGCCAACCCCGGCAGCTAATACTCAGCGCTCCCACGAATCTTGACAATTTGCAAAAAAAAAAAAACAAATAAAAAAAATCAAATGAAAAACAAAAAAACAAACACAAACAAAATAAATTTTTCAATGGCGTTCTGAGTACGATAGATTAACTATTATTAGAGTTTTGCTGTTATTTGGCAAAATCGCAAAAGCCAAAAAAAAAAGAAAATAAAAAATAAAAAATTAACAAAAACCTAAAATCTACAGAGGCAAAAAAAATCCCCGAAAAATTGAGTACTCGAACCGTGTGCCCCTCCCTTATTAGCGTCCCTCAATCGTAGCCACAATAGTTCACTTGGCTAACGATGGCTATTGGCCAAATCTATTTGTGGCACAAAATTGTCGCATTTACAGCCAATGGGCCAAATGCCTAATAATTAACTACAACGGCAAATTAAATGTTAATAATTAAACAGCAGCAACAACAACAACAACAACAACACTAACGAAAATTACAAGCAACGGAATTGAAAATTTTGGTTTTTGTGCAATTGACAAAATAACTAAAATACACCGCAACACAATTGTTAATAACTTATTGTTGTTTTCTCTTTTAAATAATTTTGATAATAATTATAACTGTTGTTTGGATTTGTTAACATTTACAATACAGTTCAATCAACTTTTCTACAATGTGCCAGTACTTCATACGAAATATATTGTAGTATATCTCAGATATTGAATTTATATAGTATAATTAAAATATATTATATAAAATTTACCCTTCGACTTTTGTTGAAAGATGTACAATTTTAATGAGAATATTTCTTTATTATTTATTTAACTTGATCTTGATTTTGAATTTGAATTTAAATTTGAATTAACTGCACACATTGAAAACGCGAACACTGTTGAATTTCTAGTTCAATTTCAAATCTTTTTAATAAAATAACAGCAGCAGCAGCAGCAGCAGCAGCAGCAGCGGCAACAGCAGCAGCAGCAGCAGCGGTGGCGGCAGACCAATGATTTTTAATCAACAAGGCATCAAAATAAATACTATATAGACTGTTTGGCATTTGGCCAATAGATCCTCTAGCAGAAAGATTGTAAACATATTCTAGGGCAAGTGCATATTTTATTTTCTTTTGTCACATTGCGCATACGCGCTGTGTGACAAACCAAAAGTCACAAATTGAAAACAAAAACAAACGCGAAACAAAAAGGAAAAGCAAAAAACATGACAAAGAGACAAGCGAAAAGAAAACAGGGCATAAAGATGCTAACATACAATATGAAAATATGAAATGTGAACACGAGTATTGTGTACATACAAGTATACATAGCATATACATATATATATATATATACCTATATATTATACCTACATACATACAAATATATATATAATACAATATTTAAAAGTTTATGTATTAACAAATGAAAGTATATAAGAAAGATCGCACATGCTATTAGAACCTTTGGGCACACACACAGACACACTCACACACTCACACACACACACATACACTCATATATACACAACACACAGATCACACATACGCACCGTATGACTGCAATTTTTATGCAGTTGCTTTACTTATTTATATTTTTTTGTGTGTTTCTTTTGTTTTATTTTTTTGTAAATCTTTCTCTTTTGTTTAGTTTCGTGTTTTGTGGTCAGTCACCGATGCTGTTGCTGTTGCTGTTGAGATGCGTCTTGGCCAACTGCTTGCCACAGCGCAAACTAAACGAATGAATTTTGTTTTTGTTGCAGTTTTTAGTATTTTAGCTTCTATCTATTTGACTGTCTGACTATTTGACTGTCTATCTAACTGTGTGTCGCTTGTATGTGCATACATCTACATACATACGTACATACATATATATATATATATGTATATATGTTTTTGCACTATTGGCAGAGCGCGACTACGACCGCCATTGCGGCCGAGACCGAGACCGAGACGGAGACCGAGACCTTCGTTGGCGATTAGAATGCAATTAGTGGCAACATCAGCAACAACAACAACAACAACAACAATAACAATGGCAGACAACAAACAACATCCACAACAACATATAGAACTCAATACTTAATACTATTAACAAAACTCCATAAAGTTCGAAACAAACACAAAATGAAATACATTTCATTGCATTGTGTAACAATTTAAAATTTTAAATTCAATTTCAAATTTAAATTCAATTCGAATTTCAATTTTAATTTAAATTTTTAATTCTGATTTCACAATAGTCTCAATTTAAGTTTCTGATAAAAGTGTTTGTTTGCTTTTATTATTATTATTGTTATTATAATTATTATTAATATTACTATTTTTTTTTTAAGTTGTTAGCAGCCAAGTTGGCTTTATTTACATTTAGCTCTGTTCCCGTCTCAGATTTTTTTTTTTGTATTTTTTTATCTGTCATAATAGCTTCCGCTTTTGAAGTTAACGTATTTACTTTTTTTTTTAGTATATTTGTGATTGTTATTTTTTTTTTTTTTAATTTTTTTTATTGTATTATTATTATTGCCGTTTATTTGTACAACAATCGTAAGAATAATAATTAGTTATATAGCATATTATTTATGAGAAATGGCCGAGCAAAATGTTGACGGAAAAAGCTACAGCGACAAGTGCGCCTCAATGTTTTATAATTATTATTTTAGCCTCCATTTTTCTTTGTTTAGCCCAGTTATTTTCTAACTTATTCATCTGGTACATCTAGTATTCTATCTCGCTCCCTCCCACTTTTAGGCCCACAACAACAACAACAGAAAGCAGAAAAACAGAAAAAATAAAACAAGATATTATAAAGTTGGCAATAATTCCATAAGGTAAGATAATTACAGTCAAACTACCTTAACGTGAACTTTTTGCAACTTTTAATTCAATTTCTGGTAGATAGCATTTGCGTGTGGACAGTTTTAATGCTATTGCTCTATAACATGAAGTCTCCATTAATTGATTAATTAATTTTTGCTGTTTTTGCTTATGATTAGCATAAATAGCCATCGGCAGATCAAGGTTTAAAATTTTCAATGCGTCGCCTGATAAAAACCTCACAATTGAATTAAGTTTTTCGATTTCTATCTTAAGCTGTATGTTTGCATGTCTAAATAAATATTTATGTGTATGTGTGTGTGTGTGTGCGTATGTATGTATGATTACATTGTTATAAACATATACATATACATATACATATTATTTATATGCTCATATGCATATGTATTTGAATACGGATACATATTTGGCATCTGGGTTCAGAGTATCTCAATGTCGAACTATCTCGACTGCAGCGTTCTTATTTTTATTATTATTATTATAGTATTATTTATTTTTTTTATTTATTTATTTATTCATTTTTTCTTCTAAATTTATTTGAATGTTTGTTTTGTTGGCTTCTGCACATCCGCCGATTAAACGCGCCAAGGTTTATAATTCTTTATTTAATTCGACTTAATTAGACTTTCGGTCGACTTTAGGCGTCTTTTTGCTTGTCTTCTGTTGGTTTTCGCTTGATTATTGTCGACTTTTGTTTGTGCAGTTGGTTTAAAAAAGGTTTTTTTCTGTTTTTTTTGTTTTTTTTTTTTGTTTTTTTTTTTGTTTCGTGTCTGTGCTTTGTTTCCTTTTCGTTTACTTTATACTCGTAGAATATTCTGTGTTAGGAGCTTTGTCAAATTGCCTTGTCATGTGTGGCATTATGGCATTAATAATATTTTATACCTGTATACCACCTGTCGCAACTGCCTATCCGGGATTTGTCCAGTTCTTTTTACGTCTTACGCTTATTTTTAATGCATGCCAAAATAAAATCAAACATTTTAAGTTATTCATTTTTTGCTCTTTTTCATTTCAATGTGCCTTTAAGTCATTTATTATTATTATTTGTGATCATTAAGTATTTGCTCAGACAACTTCATGGTGTTGGTGTTGGCTTTAAGCTACCATTTCAATTGTTTAATTGCAGATTATTTTTAGCATTATTATTATTATTTTTTCTTTTTTTTTGGGCTTTTTTTTTTTGATATTTTAATACATACACATTTGTTTCTTTTTCTATTGTCGTTTTCTGTGTTGTGTTGTGTTATATCTTTTTTATGCCCTCTCATTGGCATTTCATTTGTGTAAAACTGTCGAACCAACGATGCTAATGAGGCGAAACAACAAACACCTTCACCGCCTTCTCACACACACACACACACACACACACACACGCACATACACACTGTCTAAGTGCACACCTGCGCACACCTACACCCCCGGAGGCAACTCCAACTCTAACTCTATTTTCCTCTTTGGCTCTCCCGCGCTCTCTCGACTGAGCCACACAGGTGCTAACTTTAGCCAAGTTATGTGGCTGGGAAAGGCCCAATTGCCTGCATGGCCCACGCCTAGCACACGAAATTGAAATTGAATTCGAGTGTCGTTTGTCGTTTGTTTGCCAGAAAAACAAACCAAAAGCCAAAAGCAAAAAAAAAAAAACAGAAAATAAAACAAACAAATAATTGTAAATCAAATAAAATAAGCATAATATAAATAATAATAATACAAAAAGAGAATATTAAGACAATCGCAAAAACAATAATAATAACAAAAAAAAAAAAAAAAAAACACAAATATACTACATTACCCATTTTAATATTTTAAATGTGCATATACCATGGATAATATTCATATGTCAGCAATTTGTTTCTGCTTTTATTTAATAGTGTTTGGAGTGAAGAGAGATGATTTTTTTTTATTTTTTACATTGAATTTTTTAATTATATAATATGAACTTGTTTATGCAAATCACATCCTTAATTCGATCGACTTTTCAAGTAGAATTTATTTAATCCTAAGATTAGCTTTGGGCTTAACAAATTCTATCTCAGTTAAGATCTAAGTTCAATTATTTAAGTTTGAGCATTTTGAATTGAAATGCGTGTCTTTTAAGCCCAGCAAAGTTTGTTTGTTTTGGGATTTTACGAAACCAGAAAAAGAAACACTTGAATTGACATAAAAGATTCAGATATTGATATGAATAAATGGATTGAACAGCCAGAATTGGATGTGCTTAAAATGTACTTGAATAAGTCGAGAAATAAAAAGAAAACTAAAAAAAAAATAAAAACAATAAATCAATAAATACAACAAAAATTGATATCAATAAATTTGATGAATTGCCTGAATTGGATGTGCGCTTGAAGTGTAGAAGTATTTGACGCATTTGATTCAAGATTCATGCGCATTACCCTATGTATAGGGTATTTGAGTACGAGTATTATGGGTATGGAAAGGTACAGAGTGTTGATTATTTTCACTGACTAATATCTATTCGTGCTGGCGTAGTTATATCTGTATCTGTATCAGTATCAGTATCTGTATCTGCGTCTGTATCTGTATCTATGTATATTTGTATCTGTATCTGTATCTCTTGTATTTGTATCTGTTATGAAATGCGAAATCTTATCGCAACGGTAGGTTGTGGCGCGATGCGGTGCGGCACGGTACAAAGTGATCTTCATGAACAACGCAACTAACGTGGCAGTTGAAATCAACTTTGGACAGTCATGAGGCTTGCTACGCCCTCTTATCGCTGCCAGTGGCAATTATTTGGTTATAAATAACAATAAAAATTTGGCCATTCTACTTATAAGTAAGTATATGCTGCTGCTCTTATCAGCAGCATTATTGTCATCATCAAGAACATTAATAATATTCAGTATCATAATCATTGTCATTGTTCAGACTCATGTGAATATATATCTATGACAATCATTAGCATAATCATAAACATGATTAATAGCATTATCATTAACATTGACATTATCATTATCATTATCATTATCATTATCATTATCATTATCATTATCATTATCATTATCATTATCATTATCATTA
>JBAMCR010000373.1:7890-22710 GCA_037075045.1 Mulgravea parasiatica | reverse complement strand
AAAATAAAGCATAAATTGAGATTGATTGATTGATTGCTTTAGTTCATAGTCTCTAATAATAAAAGGATATATTGATGTTAATACGAATACTTTTATTGCGTCATACAAGAAATTGCGTATGTATAATTATAGTACGGAAAATTGTGTCTTTTTAATGTGTTTTGTTTAATTTATTTTATTTCAAGCTATAATTCTTAATTAATAAGAGTTTCTAACAATAATTTGACATTATTAAGCAAGAGCAAATAATTTATGTGTGTAGACTATAAAAATATTTTTTGTATATAAGTATTATTTTATTTATTTTTATGTAAAGAGTATATATTTTTTTATTAATATATAAATACAATTTCGTCTCGCATTAATTTTTTATTCATTGAAAATCTGTCATGAAAACAATGCAAATATTTTATTGCTTCGCCAAATTCAAAAATTAACATTTTTATAAACGATCTAAGCAAACTTTTATATAGTGCACTGCCAACTCTAAGATAAATACTAAAAGAGCTATGGCAATGGCACATCCATATAGGATTATAACAAATTCAAAATCCATCAAATTTAGGGGCTTAATTTGCACCTGTTCCCTTACATTTTCTAGGTCGTTCTTACCAGATTGCAACCAATCATAAAAGTTGAAAACTCGCCAGATTCGAGGTAAACCCGAGTCATGCAAACGAAAAATGAACGAATTCAGTTTATGACGATATAGGGAGTTCTCGTTTAGGATAATGCAAGAAAGTATTGACTGCAAAATACACAGGTCGGTAGAATAACGAAATAATGGATACCTGAAATGCCTTTGCATTTCAGCATATGTTTCCCAAGTAATTGAGTCAATTGTAAAGCCGTATAAAGTATCAAAACGTTTGCGATGCTTAACGAATTCGGAGTATTCATCGTATGATATAAAAGAAGAAGCAAATTTGATTCTTATATCAGCCGGATATTGATTGAATTCTGATCGTGATCCAATAATACGCAGTTCAGAATTTTCCAATTGCTCGAAACTGTTTATGCTTTGAATTCGTCGTGGAGCAATTAGTAAAGATGACAAATTAGAAATTATTGTGCAAATTAAAGTGAGTTGCATCAAAGTCGGCAGCAAACTTAATAAACGCATTCTAACAAAAGTTCGGCCATTCAGCCAACGAATGATGCCATAGATAATTCCCAGATAAATCCACATCCAGGGAGATTCCATCACTTTAGCCAAAGCTTCACGATGATTTATCACTCGCTCTATAGGCAGCATAGTGCACCAGCTATTATATAGCACAGGATAACTGGACATAGGCAGCGTGTTCTTTGAAAAGTATTGAATTGGACTTACAGTGCTGGTAACATCCACAGATCCATTGCGTACTTGCTCAATTGAAGCGAAAAAACTATTCTTAACAGATACGAGAGATGTCGGCTCGGAACTCAACTCCAGGGTGGAGTTTAGACTGCGTGCAAACTCAATCATTAAACGCCAAACAATACTGCTTATTTTAGGTGTTCCATTGTTATATCCAAGCAAAACTATAAATGGCTCTAATAATTCAATTTTTGTCTTAATCGCAATACCATTAAGGTTGTCCAGCTTATGAGGGAAAAGAGTAAGTGCGTCATCATAAGACCGCGGTTGCAATCGGAATGTGGGAAAATTTTGGTATGCAAAAAGGCGGCCAATTACAAAAAAATCATACATCACCACAATCACATTCGGTATAAACATTTGCTCACAGCGCATGAAAATTTGTCTCACCATATCCTCTACCCCCTCTGCCGCCTCCTGATTGCTATTTTCCAAGCACATCTGCACCAACAGGGGAACCTCTCTCATATGGTTCACCATGACACTCAATGCAGTAACCACATTCTCATGATTCTGATGATCCATGCACACCAAGCCGAGCACGTCCACATTCTGTCGCCACTTTAAATACGGCGGACTCTTCTCATCGCTCCACAGCAAAGTGGTCGTAGTTAAATTGCTTTGTTCCAAAAGTTTTTCCAGCCAGCAGCGACATTTTCCCGATTGATAATACAGAACTGTCCCGAAGTTAAGCTCACTCTTCAAATGAGCCCAGAAGCTCGCCAATTGTTGGGCACGGGGCCAATAATTAAGGATTTCCTCTTCCTTGAACATTTCTATTGAAACTATTAAAATTTTGTTGCAACTGTGGGTTTATAAACGTATCGTAGAAAGTAAAAAAACGTCAATATAATTAAGGGCGGACAGGCCAACAATCTGATCAGAGATAATAAATCAATTTAAAGACAATATCCTGTGTGGACTCATTGTAATTACAAGTACAATTTACTCACTGTCTCCGTTACTTTCTCCATATGAAAGCCGCTTTAAGTGAAATGTCGTTGTTTATCCCAATTGCTGAAATATTTGATATGCCATTGATTTATTATAATTCATTAGAAAGCATTGTCCTTCGACCAAGTCAGAATTAAATAAATGTAAGCTAAGGAAGTCAAAATGAATGATATTTTGAAATTAACTACATTTAAGAAATGGCTGGTAAAAGTATTTATTGATTCAGTTTTTCACATTATAATGCATTTACATACCATATACATACATATGTGCATTAATGAATACATACTCCAATAGCAATAATTTTTTAAATGTTCCTAATAGATTTTCTTTATGATTGATCTATTGCATTAGCACACGTTACATTTGTAATTGTATGAAAAAACCGTTAAAAGCACTTAACCTAGTCGATTTTCTAAGCTATGTTTGGTATATACATATGTACATAATATACTCGTACATATGTATATGTTAATTAATATTGTTTTTATAGGAAATTCGCTTGTTCTGCGTCAGAATTTTTTTTTTTTTGTTTTTTTTGTTCTTTAATTGAACAATTGTGTTTGGTCTATAAAGAATATTATGTCAAACTATAAATCAATAATTAAGTTAATTATTACATTGTGAGTTTATTTATTTAAGCGGATTTTATTTAACATTGAATAATATATACGTACAAATATTGATTGCAGTATTTAAAAAAGAATTAATTCAAAACTCTTACGTCGCGATTTATTGCAATTTTTATATAATATACCAATAACTCAAAGACTAATACCAAGGCGGATACAGAAATTGCGCACAGATATAATATCATAATTAAGTTCAAGTCCATCAAACTGATTGATCGGATTTCGAACTGTTTACTGAAATCTTTAAGATACCATTGTCCCGCCTTAAGCATATCATAAAAACTATGAACATGCCAAATTTGAAACAATCCAACGGCATGCAAGCGCAAAACAAACGTATTCAATTTCTCCCGGTACAAGGAATTTTCATGCAACATTACGGAACTTATTGCGGTCCGTAGGATGCAGACATCGGTGGAATAGCGAAACAGTGGACTCTTGAAGTGCTTCTGCATCGCCGCATACATTTCCCATTGAACGGAGTCGATTGTGAAGCCAAATGAGGTATCCAAACTTTTAAGATGTTCTAGAAACAGTTCATAATTGTCATAAGATATGAAAGATGAACCGTATTTGATACGAATCTCTTCGGGATATTGGTAAAATTCTGCACGTGATCCAATAATACGCAATCCCGATTTTTGCAATTGCTCAAAACTATTTATTGACTGGAGTCGTTGTGGTTGGATTAATAACGACGATAGCTGCGCTATAACCATGCACATTAAAGTGAATTGGATCAGTGAGAGGAGCAATTTTGGAATCCGTCTCCTGGGAAAATATTGTCCGTTCAACCAGCGAATTAAGCCATAAATAATGCCTAGATAAAGCCAGAGTGAGGGCGATTCCATTACTTTGGCGAAAGCCTCACGATGCGTTATGGTACGCTCTATTGGTAACATTGTGCACCAACTCCTAACCAATACAGGATAACTGAACATGGGTAATGTGTCTCTCGTTGAATATTTAACTGGAATACTTGTTGCGGTAATATCTACAGATCCATTACGTACTAGCTCCATCGATAAGAAAAAACTATTTCTGATTGACTCACTAGCTCTGGGCTCAGAGCTAAGCTCTAGACTGGCATTCAAGTGGTGTGCAAACTCCTTAACTAACCGCCAGAGGATCCCAGTTACTTGGAAAGTTCCATTATGCTTGGCTAGAATCGTAAACGGTGGAATTAAATCTGGTTGTGTTTTAATCACCTGGCCATAGAGATTGTCCAATTTAGATGGAAAAAGCAATAAAGTGGGACTATATATCTTCGATACTAAGCGAAATGTTGGAAAGTTTTGATAGATGTATATTCTATTCGTAGCAAAGAAATCGCGCATCAATAGCACCACATTTGGGATGAGCAGCTCCTGGCAACTCCTCAAAATGGCACTGGATAGAGTCTCTATTTCATGTTGATTGCCATTGTCTAGGCACAGCTGCAGTAATAGCGGCACCTTCCGCATGTGGTTCAACATGCCACCCAAATCATTTAGCGCTTCTTGATATTGAGTGGCATCGAAGCAAGTCAATCCGAATACATCCACATTCTGACCCCATTTTAAATACGTCCGATTCGAGTTCTTCTTCCATAGTAAAGAGGTTGCAGTGAAATTGCTTTTCTCCAATAAATTTTCAATCCAGCAGCGGCATTTTCCCGATTGGTAATACAGCAAAGTCCCGAAGTTAAGTTCACGCCTCAGATGGGCCCAAAAATTGGCCAATTGTTCTGCATTGGGCCAATAATTAATTGATTCCGGTTGCTCCAACATTTCTTGCACGACTATTAGAATAATTTACTAAATGCACCACTTATAAATGTTTGAGAACAGGTGAGAGCTGACTTGGAAAAGCCATCTAATGGCATATACATTTATTATCTGTTAACTGATCAATAAATGAAATCAATAAAAAACTTCAGCAATTGACATATGAGTTTGATTGATGCTAACAATCCTTTATTTAAGTTTGAGTGTATATTTTCATTAAAAAATGCTACACAGAGTATTTCCAAGTACGCAAACTAAAAAAAGTATGCATAATTCAGTATTATATTAAAAATAATTTAATTTCTTAATTATGTAGTATTTTAGTTCAATTGAAATATAAATAATTCTTTATCTCTAAATAAGAAACTGAATTTAATTGCTTTTTGGATATTTACATTATACAATAATAAAGTTGCCTCAAATAAATTATTTTGATATAATTTTAAAAAATAAAAAAAAAATAAACTTAATATTGCAGGGATATTTTTAAAATTTGGGTAATTTGTATTGTCGCGAAAACCGATAACAGAATATCGATATGCCAGGGCTGGCACTTGCGAAGTACTCGTAATATTTTTTAAGCATCGCACATCACCAAATAGCGCTATCTCTTTCCCTCCTTTCACATCAGATCTGGTGAACTCGTTACACAGTTTTTTTCCTTTGCCTTTTAATATATTATTATTGGCATTTTCATTGCAATTATATAGTTTGAATAAGGTTGATCCCTTAAGAGTTGTGCGATGAGCGAAACTATAAATACGGCGGCGCAGTTTCCGACTTTCGAGAAGCCAACCGTGCAATTCAATGAAAAAGGCTGGGGGCCATGCGAACTGCCGGACACGTTTAAGGATGTGCCATACCAGCCGTTTAGCAAAAATGATCGCCTAGGCAAGATTTGCGACTGGACAAGCACCTCCAACAATGACAAGAAGTATCAAAGTGAGTAGCTTTGCCAAAAAAAAAAAAATTATATACGAGTAATACAAATGCAGAAAGTGAGGTTATGATGCAAACGTTTCTCTGCATTTTGTATGTACGCGTCGTGGCAAAAAAATTAATGTTATTTTAAATTTTAGATAAATATGCTTCTACCTTTGGCACTGGCAATCAGTACGCATACTATCATGAAGAAGACGAGACGACGTTCCATTTGGTTGATACGGCTCGCGTTCAGAAACCTCCGCATCAACGTGGACGCTTCCGGAATATGCGCAACTCACGTTCTGGACGCGGTCGTAATGCGCGCGGCGGCTTAAATACCCATGGCCATGGCATGACGACACTAAGCAGCAAGAATGTTAAAGCGCGTGATCCACGTCGCGGTGTAGGCAAACGTTTCGGTAACCGTGGCCCACCGCCAAAAATGCGTGAATCGTCGGTGGCTGTGCGTGCCGATTGGGCTTCCATTGAGGAAATGGACTTTCCACGTCTTATCAAGCTATCGCTGCCGAACATCAAAGAGGGTGAAGATATTACCACTTGTGGTACGCTGGAGTACTATGATAAAACTTATGATCGTATCAACGTGAAAAATGAGAAACCACTGCAAAAGATTGATCGTATTGTGCACACGGTAACTACCACTGATGATCCGGTTATACGTCGTCTGTCCAAGACCGTTGGCAATGTATTTGCCACGGACGCCATTCTGGCTACTATTATGTGCTCGACACGGTCAAACTATTCGTGGGATATAGTCATCGAGAAAGTTGGTAAGAAATCGTATAATCTTGCTTGAAACAAATTGATCCAAACTTATTTTATCACCAGGTGACAAAATATTCATGGATAAGCGTGACCATACGGAATTTGATTTGTTAACTGTTAATGAAACAAGTGTTGAACCACCCACGGACGATGATAGCTCGTGTAATTCACCCCGCAGTCTGGCCATTGAAGCTACGTTTATTAACCACAACTTTAGCCAACAAGTGCTCAAAACCGGAGACCAGGAGCCAAAGTACAAGTTTGACGAAACCAACCCCTTTATTAGCGAAGATGAGGACATTCAAGTAGCCAGTGTGGGCTATCGCTATAAGAAATGGGAGTTGGGCAGTGATATTGTAAGCAAGCACTCTATAAACATTAAGTAAAATCCTTTCTAAAATATACAATATTTTTATCAGGTTCTGGTGGCACGATGTGAACATGATGGTGTACTGCAAACGCCCAGTGGAGAGCGGCAGTTCTTGTCCATTAAGGCTCTAAACGAATGGGATTCGAAGCAGGCAAATGGAGTTGAATGGCGCCAAAAGCTTGATACACAACGTGGTGCCGTGTTGGCTAATGAGCTTAGGAACAATGCATGCAAGCTAGCAAAGTGGACGGTTCAAGCAGTCTTGGCTGGATCCGATCAGCTCAAGCTTGGATATGTATCACGTATTAATCCGCGTGATCCATCGCGTCACGTCATTCTGGGCACTCAACAGTTCAAGCCCCACGAATTTGCTACTCAAATCAATCTTAGCATGGACAACGCTTGGGGCATCTTGCGCTGCATCATCGATCTGGTTATGAAGCAGAAGGATGGCAAATATTTGATCATGAAAGATCCGAACAAGCCAATTATACGATTATATGATATACCCGATAATACATTCGATTCGGATGATTCAGATGATGGCGAGGGCGATGATGGTGAAGCTTTCCAACAAGTCTACAACTATGCCAACAACAGCAACAAGATTTAGATTTAATTTCAAGTTCTGTGCGCATCATAACATCTTAACAAACAAAAAAACAACAACAACAACAGCATATTCACATACTTATAAATTACTTGATAATCATAACCGGTTTAAACAATGCAAAATCACAATATAATTATTGATTGCAGCGTTAATTTTATTCATTTGATTTTAAGAAAAATATTTTTCAAATGCAACAAATACCGATTAAAGCACAGAATGAAAATATTGTCTACGATTTCTTAATCTTTATCAGCACAGCCAGCTGGGTCGCTGGTCGTTATATTCTATCAGTCGTGCCGAATGATCGATCATTGATCAACACCTCTTGACATCTCACTGATTCCACTAACAACAAAACAACAGCATCCGGCTGTTCGCTATCATTAAAGCTTCAACTGCTGATCAATGTGAGAGCCGAGTTCAGTCTCAACGCGTAGCTCACCGCGGTCAGATCGGATCTCAGACGGTTTATCATAATGAACGCGTTTCTGAAATTAGTGCTACTAATTATTAGTTTAATGGGTGCTCTTGGCATTGCGGGTAAGCGGGGGAAAAATAAACATATTGTTTAATGTTGCAATCAGTGTTTGATAATGTTAAAAACATCCTCTATGCATAACCAGTTTAACCGGTTGCATTTATTATGTAAACAATTTATATTTCTTAATACTACTTTCCGCTTCCTCGTTAGCCGGGGCTACTGCGCAGTTAAATTACGGCAGCTGCGAGGCGAAGGGCACCAAGGAGCGTGGTCTGTGCATACACATACGAGATTGTCCATTTCTTTATGAGATACTCAACACTAGTGAAACAACACCCGAACAGCGTACGCTTCTCTCCGATAGCCAATGTGGTTTGGATAACACACGACAAGGTGTTTTAGTTCAACGTATACTTGTCTGTTGTCCGGACAGCAGGCGTACCGCATCAGGCACTGGTAATAATTCAACCGGCACGGTTGATGATCGTTCTGGCGATCAACCCGAACCGGGGAATGTCCTCCCAAGCATAGGCACATGCGGCACATTGTTCGCCAATCGCATTGTTGGCGGCACCAAGACCCAGCTTTTCGAATTCCCCTGGATGGCGCTCCTGCAGTACAAGAAACGTAAGTATCGTATATATTTACTGTGTGAAAAATATCAGTTAAGCGTTTGTTTGTTTCCCTTGGTTAGCCAATAATGAGTTGGGTTTTCACTGCGGTGGGGCATTGATCAACTCCAGGTACGTACTGACCGCTGGGCATTGTCTTGCAGGCAGGAAGCTGGATCAATATGGCCTTAAGCTGCATAATGTCCGGTTGGGAGAGTGGGATACTAGTACCGCGCCAGACTGTGTAACCGAAGTGAGCAATAAGAAGCGCACCTGTGCACCCATGCATATGGACATAGAGCTCGAGAAGCAAATATTGCATGATCTGTATGTACCCAATTCCATAGATCAGATGCACGATATTGCCTTGCTGCGCTTAAAGCGTACTGTCAGCTTTACGGAATATGTAAAGCCCATTTGCCTGCCGGTTGGTGATGATGTACGGAATAATAATTTCGAGGGTTATGCCATGGATGTGGCCGGCTGGGGTGTTACCGAGGATGACAAGCCCAGCAATGTTAAGCTAAAAATAACTGTCGACGTGTGGAATTTAGATCGTTGCCAGGATAAATATCGCTCCTACCAAATGCGCTTGAATAGCTCGCAACTATGCGCCGGCGGAATGGCCAATATTGATACCTGTCAAGGTGATTCCGGTGGACCCCTAATGGTGCCCACCAATGTGGGACAACAGGAAATCTTCTTTGTAGCCGGCGTTACTTCGTATGGGCCTGAACCTTGCGGCCTCCAAGGTTGGCCAGGAGTGTACACACGTGTCGGACAGTACATTGATTGGGTAATGGCGAAATTGGAAGCATAAGGCCACAAATTGTCGAAAATATTTTGACCAATAAAATTATTTATTTATTATTTACATAGTACATATTTGAAATTTTCTAGTTTAAATTATGAAGTTTGTTGCTCTAATTGCATGTTTGCTTAACAATCTTTTGCAATAAATTATTAAGACTATTTAGAGAAAGTGGAATAATTCCCAGGCTTCTTCCAGCTAAAGTGCATTTTCACATTACCGCCAAGCATCATTAAACTAGCCTACAGTAAAAATAAATACAATATATACACTCGAAAGTTCATAAGAGCAACAAATTTTACGCAATACAAAATATTTTGATATGATCTCCAATGAAAATTTTACATATACTAACAGAAAAAAAAAAGAAGAAAACGAAGCTATAAATTACTAATAATGTCGACAATTCATTTCCGTGCATAATGCACTTAGGATACGTATTCATTTACTATTTGAAACGTAATGTTAACATAAAATTATACAGTTGGAGCTAACTAAATAAATAAAAAGATTGTACAAATAAGCTATAAATTTTGGAAAAATTATCTTCTTTTTTGAATTAGCCGGTTGATAAGCCAATTTATATTTTAGCGGGTAATATTCGAGCTGTGATAATTATATATATAGATATTAAAGAAATCGATACTTAAATATACTTTAAGAATCAGTTTCAAGAGCAAGTGGCGATAGTCTTTCGAGTTTTTATCTTTTTTGTTTTTGTCTAATATATATATATATATCTATATATATATATAGGCACCACATCAAAAGGCAAAGCTGACCGTTAAACAATCACACATCCTCAGGCGCAGCACGCGGTGCAGTGGTAGCAGGTGGCTCAACGACATTTGCTTCCTTCTTCTCAAAGGCTTTTAATTCGTTCAGCAAAGATTCCAAGACGACTTTGACCGCAATACAAAAGCCGCGACTGCAAGGCAACAGCGGAAATTCTGGCAGTTCATATGGCGTTTTATAATCCTTAGGCATATCTAAGAAAATATTATGAATATAAATATATAACTTTAAAATAATTATGACACAATAATACAACTAACCCTCTATTTTGGTAATCTTTAATCGCTGTGCCTCAGCAGAATAATCGGACCAGGCCTGCATGCGCCCATGCAACTCCGTGCCATATTTCTTGAAATGATCTTTCAATTCTTTGCGAAATATTTGAGATGGGTTTTGCAGCTGTTTAACCGTTGAATGGGCAATTTTTATAATGGCCATTTCGTTATAAACCCGTGAGTTCTCATTACCCAATTGTGTGCCTAAAATTAAGAAACATTTTAGCTAGTTTTGTATTTATGAGATTTATAAATGAATCAACTTACCACGTTGTTTTTCGTAGCCGGCCTCATTATAGTAAGGCTCATCGACTAGTATGAGTCCTTGTATGGAGACCAGCACTTGCAACATTGTGCTATGTGTTGTCCAAACCTCCGTATCGCGACCTGACCAGGTACCCAACAAGGAGACGCATACCTTGCCCTCCTCATATAAGTTAGGGTTTAACCTTTCCGTGCAATAACTAATATAATGACATGTGGGCGGAACTTTTGGATAATCGCTGCCCATTTGAAAGTCAAAAAAGAAAAGAGCATTTTCGTACGGCGTTCGTTTGGGTCCCACCATCATTACGGATACAAGATCCATGCGATCCTCATAGGCTCGCACAAACACACCAGGTGGAAGCGAGACCTGCAACATGGCATATTCGCGAAAAATACCACGATGATATTGTGACACGTTGTTTGGGTGTATTTTGTTTCCTATAAAATGGTGATTCATTGGTGCATTGGCCACAACATCAAAACCGAAACAACTATTGAAAATAGACTTTTTGGATATAGGTTTTGGAAAATCTAATGGTGGCAACGAATCAGATAATGCATTCAAATTTAAAGGCTGCTCCATTTTCTGATTTTGCTTTTTATTATCAGATTGTTTATGCTCTGGATGTTCGATATCATCTTCCAATTCCACATCGCTTGCCGGCTGCTCTTTAGTATTTTTACATTTCCCACGATTCTGTGTAAAGATTTCGACAATTAACTCACGGCACTTGGCCATTTGCTCTTTGATCAGAAAACAAAATACTTCGCAGACATCTGCATTACGATTAGCAACCAGCTCGATGCTCGTCTCAGAAGATGACTTCATATTCTGATTATCATTTTGCTCTGCACTATCCTTACAATCGGTTGTGGCTTCACTGGAACTATTTTCACATCGCGAATAAACTCCAGAGTCGTTCTAAAAAAAACATTAATAAATATTCAAGTTTTTTAAAACCCGTTTACTATAAATATAAACTTTAAACTATTTATATATTTACCTTTTCGTTCTGCTTCTCCAGGGCTTTTGAGATGCTGGCTCGAGCCGTTTTAATCATATCTGCGTACTCTTGACGATATTTACTGAGTAGGTCATTATAGCTCAGCTGTTGTTCACTTTCGGTCAAATCGACGCTGCCCAGGAGTTCGGACTGCTCAGTTGCATCATCAATGTTTATCTTTTCGCAGCTGTTATTTCTTTTACATTGTACTTCATCTGTATTAGAAGAGGATTTACGCTTATTTGGCGTTGACGTGGATGCACTTTGACCACCCATCGTTGAATCCAATTTTACTGAATTGTTAACCAATTTTGAGCAAATGCCAAAAGCGTTTGGTAACTGCGTAGCAGGCTGAGATTCTGTATCAGTTGATTGCGTATCCGAAATTGTCGGACCGTCAGTACTATGTAAAGAAGCCGAATCTTTTATATGTGCATCCGCTGAGTCATCGTTCGTATTGCTGTTAAGACACTTTTGTTTGCGACAAATAATGCCATTAAAATTATCCTCATGGAAAAAGTCTGTATTGAGAAAACTATCTAGGAAACGGCAGTTCTTATATACAGCTAACAGATCATTAAGTATATCCGCCTTGCGTTGTTCTGGCAGCACACGAAACAGTTTTTCTAATCGCTCAATAGCCTCTTTGGCCCGATCAATTCCGGATATAATGTGTTCTTCCACCTCTAGTGATGGCACACTGGCGCTAATGTTGCCAGTCTGACTGTTTTCAGATTGCGTTTCCCAAGAGTTTTCCGATTCATCTGAATCATATGCGTCTTGCGTATCGCTCTGATTAATCTGGAACAGATCTTGTGGATAACACATGGTTATATGACCCTTAGCCCACCAAACACGAACGCGCCCATCGGGGTAATTATCAATTACTTGGCCAGCCGTAGAATTAAGATCGTCTCCCGTAAAATTGGACACTCTGATAACCATTGTACCTGGTCGGTACTGATAGTCCGCGTGATCTTTTAAATCGTATACGCTTAACTCTTGCACCTCCTTGCATGATGGTCTACAAAACGAAAAGACCTGGATAACAATTGCTTGGCCTAAATTCGCTTGACTACTTACACTGGGTTATCAATATTGCCATAGATATTGAACCATTTGACTTTGGCAATACGTTCATCATGATCCACAGACTGTATAACTCCGTAATCCATCTGTGAAGGGCTGTAATCGTTCGCTTTGCTAACAAAATCGCCCGGAAAGAACTCATGATTATCCAAATGGTGAATGGGATACAAATCGGTTGAGGGTATGCCCGTCTCCACAGTACCATCTTGCCATACAACAGTCAACGAACTGTATACAACCAATGTTTCCACAACAAACTCATCACCATCTGATGGATCTAGCTCCTTCTTAAGTACCGTCAACCTTTTCGCTGGCTTTAGCTTTCTCTTGTTTGGTCGACGCTTAAAGCTTCTCGCAGCAATGCGCGCTGCTTGACTTGCTATAGAACTGTATTGGCCCGTTGACGTTTCAGTTTGCGGATTATCACTAACCATTTCAGAAGTCTCTATGGTATCCTGAGTTCCTTGTGCCTGTGGCTCATCATCGCCTTCATCGTCCATCGTATCCCAGGTTTCATCATTAGTTGCCTTCAACTTTTTGCTAGATGAAGTAGCCGAGACGTTTAGGTTACGCGTATCATTCTCGGCCAGCGACCGATTGAGTCTCTGATTGCTAGGCCTACCGTTAAGTCGCCGTGTTTTATATATATGTGAACCGCGAGAACTATTCGGAGCCGAAGGCGAAGGCAATGAATCAGAGTCTACTCCCAAAGAATTTGGATTTTTATGCGCACTAGCCTCACATTGCTTATTTTCCTCGCTCTTCTGACGGTGATAGATAGATTGATATAACTTGCCTAAGATAATAAACAAATTAAATATGATTTAAAGTTTTATTAGTAGCGAATAATACATACCCTGTTCATCTTCCCAGACGTTATACTTTACAAGTTTATCACATTTCGAATATTTGAGGTAGAATCGATCGTGGATTTGCAGCATATATGATTCGTAAATGTTCAAGCGCTTAACATTTTCCAAGTTTTCGCCAGTTATGCAGCTTTGGGGCTGTTTCATTGGATCCGAATCGGTGACGCTCTCAAATTGTGGTGTCGCCTTAAAAGTCCAAGCCACCGTAACAGCTGTAGTTTTAACAGACTCTACAGTGTACTAAACAAAGAAGTCTTATTTATTAAAGTATTCCAATCAATTTAATTAGCAATCAATTATCATGAAAGTTAAAATAAACAGTTTAAGGTTCCCATCATAATGTTAACTAAAATAAACATACACTAATTGCCTCGTAAATATTTGCAATTATAAATATTTCTACCTACCAAAGAACGTCGTTTACGGCAAGGTTGAAAAGGTATATCTGGTGTTAAATTTTTGACACGTTCCAATGGCGGTAGACGTCCAAAAATTACATTATTTGGGAAATAAACACTGGGACTAAATACTTCACAATCACTGGGACCATAAGAATCCTTAAATTTGTGAAAATCGTGAGACGTTATTTCAAGCAATCCGCCATAGCTCGTTCTACAAAAAATAAATAAATAAAAATAATATTGTTTGTACATTATTTATGCTTATTATGAGCTAATTTTGTCAATAAACGAACACAAGGCAATCAGACAAGATTTTGTGTATTTTCTTTTTACTTACTTTAGAACCGCAGTTTCATCTACACTGACGGTATAACCAATCCAATTGCCTAGACACACGGGCACATCACGAGACCATTCCGATATAGGACGCAAACGTTCGGAAGATACATTCCGAATGACATAATTGGTGCCTAGTACTTTTACATCAGCACGCACATTAACATCACGGATATAGCCTGCTTGGCCGGACAGTTGCATCTGCCCGGGCAGGCGCCGTCGTACAACATCGCCGGGCATTAAGGTACGATCTGCCAGGCCAATCTTAAATAAAAAAAAAGAGATAAAAATTTTCATTTCATCACATGGTTAAAACTTTGCCAATTTCGGTAAAGCAAAAGCATAAGAAAAAATGGCAACAAAAGAGAAGTAAAACACGTGTTTGAAGAATATAAAAAAACAGTTGTGGTAACACAGTTAACAGTTGTTTACTGTATTCCGTATGTGTGTAAATGTGCGTACAATGTTATTTTTTT
>JBAMCR010000372.1:0-26643 GCA_037075045.1 Mulgravea parasiatica | reverse complement strand
TAAATTTAAAATATAATATATTTATTGTTATTTAATTAATTCTACATTTGTGCGAATTTGTGGAACTTTTATTTTGAGAGGAACCCTTTTTTTCATATGTATTGGCTTATTTTCTTTATTGCGCAATTTAATAAAAGCAGCTATAACAAGCATTATTTCTGTTTTTATTAGAAAAAAATAAAAATTAAATTGCATTTGTAAACAATATTTCAAAAATAACAGCTGCGACTCGAGTGTGCCCATAGCATAAAAATTTCAACAACATCAATTTGACCGCTTTTTGGTATTTTTAACATTTTGTTTACATTTTTGAGCACACTGCAAGAATCTTGTGTCATTTGGCACGGTCAAAATTATTACATGCTGGAAAGCAAGCTTAACATATAAGAAAAGCAACATTCCACAACACCTATGCATAATATATATATTGTATTGACCTCGTCGTCAAGGGGTTAAAGTGGGCATTGGTCACTTTTTTTTGCAGGGTGTTTGATTGCTCAGAGGTAAACGTTAAGCAAATAATTAATAAATCATTGCCCAAAGGCAAAAATGAACAATGTATGACCATTTAATTGGCGTGGGTTGGGCTTTCTGTTTTCACATTCGTCTCAATGTGCCAAAATGGGGCCCAAGATTTACAATGACAACCGCCCTTTAGCCAACCATTCATTACTCGTACCCGCTACCTTTGCCCATGGTAATTGTTTAGGATGTTTACCTGTACAGGTGGCTACACGCTTGTCCAATTATCCGCATAGGGAAACAGAATAAAACGAAATGTGTGCGTGAAATATGAGTATAACATACAATAAGTCAATACCTCGCTTGGCATAGGAAGTGTATAATTCAAAGGACTCAGGAAATACTTTAAGTGTTCAATTGCACTCTCCTCCCCCCCCCCCCCTTCCCTCCCCCTTCGCCTTTTTACACACGTGCGGCACCTTTTCTCTTCGTCCTATTTTGACCAATTTCGTTTCAATTACCATGATTTACTTATGGGGGAGTAGCTGATGACTAAACCGATTCGATCGACAGCGAATCAAATTGCTACTACGAATTTGGCTTAAATTGGACATGCGGTCAGGGCCACGTGCGTTGAGGAAACAGAAACAACATGAACAACAACATGAAAGACAGCAAAAAAGCAAAAAAAAAAAAAAAACAACAACAAAAACAGAAGAAAAAACTTTGGGGAATTTCTATTTACATACAACGACGCACAAGAACTCTCATGTGTATAGGTGTTTGTGTGCGTGAAAACTTGTTTGACCAAGGAATATCAAAAACCGTTTAGACGGCTCGTGACTGTGTGAAGGTAATGAGCCATGGTAGAAGGCTTCCATATATACTATACACATATCCATACATATGATATATGTATAAGTATAATGTATATATACAATGCTATACAACACATACTCTTCACATACATACATATGTGTTGATGAGGGTGTGCCTATGAGTGTGCGTTAGATAGCTGGACACGTGGTTTCATTTAGCCATGTGGCAGTCTATTTAAACGCAACGCAACGCAACGCATGTGGATGAGTCGTTAACCAAAGGCAAATACGAGTAGTACTCGTGGCTCTTGTACACTTATGGCGCCATCTATATCCAAGTATGCCACCATACTAACAAAGTCTGTCCATTGGACTGAATATCCTTATGAGCGTGTCTGGTGTGTTTATGCTTGCACAGGAGAGTAAAATTTGTCGATTTAATAAAGCAACTTACGCAGATGTGCCTTCGGGCTAATACATATAGTAGTAATACGTATGTATTATGCATACATACATATGTGTTTGCATAAATTAATATTAAGTACGAGTATATTGTACAATAATATAGAGTAGTCAATTTTTATTTCAATTTACAATTCATTAGTTTCGATTTCTTGTCGACAACTTTAATTTAAGAACAATCCTAAACTTGAATCGCTTAATATTTATTCAGCAGTAAAAACTATTAATATTTGCATATAAATGAGCTTAAAAGATTGATTTTCTACATGTATGGTATATGCATACATATGTATGTATGTATGTACACATAAAACCTATAATACCCGTAAAGCAATTTATACATACGTACATATCAGACATTGGAACAAAAACAAAACATACGAGTACAAACGAATTTTTATGTATTTTAAGTTGAGTTTATTGCAAGGAATAAAACTGTTAAAAACTCGAAATACACAATAAGTACATATAGAAATTCAGGCATATGTGCACACATACACATACCATACAAAGGAGAAGTTATTACAATGAGAACATATACCATATCCTTATTTATATTGTATGAGTAATGTGTAAGTTTCCTATAATAATGAGACAGAAAATATAAAATTAAATTACTTTCTCTCATTTTGAAAATGCGCTGCAAACTTCAGAAAAGAACTTGTTGTTCAACCAAAACTGGACGAAATGTTTTTTTGTTTCATTTGTTTTGTTGTGTCTCTGTTGTTGTTTTTTTTTTAAGATGCCAGCAGCAATTGTGTTGTTTCTTTTTTAACTTATTGTAAATGCAACTCTGTTTGTCCCACTACAGATACTCCAGGTAACTGACATGTGACATTTGGCTTGAATCTTGTAAGGAACTTTTATTCGTACAGCGAAAACAAAACAATTTCTATTGTTTTTTACTTCTTGTTAACACGCACACACACACGCACACACACAAACGCTATTTACTATAGTTTTCTTTGTAACCCTCTATTTTATTTAATTTTATTTAATTTAATTTTGTTTTTCTTAGTTTGAGTTTGAGTTTCAGTTTTGGTTTTCTTTTATAAGTTTTCTGACCTGAGATTCTGAAATGCGATACAGGGCGACTTGACGATAACAGTCGCTCTTGGGCTCTGGTGTAGAACTAATTGAACTCTGACAACAATGATTGATTACCAATAGTAGCCGATAGCAATCCAACAGCAAACAATTAACCAATATCATTATAACAACCAACACTAACCGTATTGTTCTCGATATCAATTTGAGGGCAATAACCCTTTTCAAAGGGTCAAATAAAAAACGCAACTTTCTTGTCAAAATAAGTTTACAAATATTTATAATACATTAAATGGCAAATATAATTTGAAGAATGAATATATTGTATTAATAATTAAATTTGATAAGAAAATTATTTGGAATCAAACAGTAAACAGGATAAGGAAACAAAAATATATCAATCTAATTTATTATTCAAATTAAATAGTCACGAAATGTCGAAATGATGGTAAACTACAATTTAATTAATCATTTTATTTATAACCTTATGCCTACTTATACTGCGATAATGCCTTAAGTGGGATAAAGTCATTTAAATATCCGTCTATTGCTTAATATAATATTATTGTATGATATTGGTAAATCAGTTTAAATATAACATGCTATTTGGTCAATATATAGTTTCAGAGTTAATTAAATTATCTTTGAAATTCATTTCTTTAATTGTCGCTATAAAAGCAGAAAACTATAATTTATTGCTCCATTCGCGTAGTGACAACTAATCAATTTAATTACTTAAGACTGAAGCAAGGACTTGAAATAATGAAATTATTATCGATATGATCTAGAAACATTGCAATCGATTTGAAATATATATTTTAACAAATACCAAAAACATTTCCAACAGTTACAAAAAGTTTTGGAATTATGCCTAGTGCTTTACATATTTTCTAAACTGAGAAATTTCATGGAATTGGAATGTAAAGCAAATTGAATTTTTGTTGCTACAGCATGCCAAATGCCTTCTACAAATATTTTTAAACAAATTTCATTATGTGCTGCATACTTTAAGGTAGTAACAACAACAACAACAGCAACAGCAGCAACAGCAATAGAAGTTGGTAACGTGACGTATACGCAACGTGAATAGAGAGCGTAACGTATACGCAACATTGAACGCAAATTTTGTCATTGTTGTTGTGCGTTTTCAAGTATTTCACGTTTCGCTGCTCAATTCATGTTATCTATATAATCTGTGTGTGCGTGTGCGTGTCTGTGTCTGTGTTTGTGTGTGTGTGTGTGTGTCTGTATGTATGTGTGTGTGGGTGTAGTTTATTGTTGTTGCTGTTACATACATATAAACATTACATAACGCCCATGCAGCAGCATATAGTAGTCAACCCAGTTTCACTTAATGGAGAAATAATATTGGACTTGTGGGAAGTTGGCAAAAAGTTGCACTGTGGTGTGTCCGTGCGCTCTATTTTGCCAAAGCTGGCGAATTGCATAAGCTATTGAGATGCTGCAGCGAAGTTGCAGCAGCAGTTGCGACAACATACAGTAGCAAAAACAACAACAACAACAACAACAAGAACAAGAACAAGCAACCGGCTATAACAGAAACATGTGACAACAATTCCCCGCCAACAACAAAGCGAAGCGGAAATGTCAATCAACAAGCCGGAAACTGGCAACTGGCAACTGGCACTGAAACCGGCTTGATGAAGCACTTTTTGCAATTGCTTGACAGCCGGTTAAGCCGAAAAGAACAAAAACACAAAGAACCAAAACACACATACATGTAAAAAAAAAAAGAGAAAAACAACGAAAATCCAAATTACAAAACAAAACAAAACAAAACAAAAATCTTAACAAAAGCGAACTAAGTAGTGAATTCGGAACTAAAATGGAAACTAAACTGTGAAACGAAAAGCTTTAAAGTGTTTTGTTTTGTTTTGTTTTTATATTGTAAATAAAATAAAATTTAAACTAGAGCCACAAATGTGTTGTAATCGTGAAAAAAAGATAAACAAATTTGTTTTTTGTTTTTTACATTCAGTTGATTTGGTATTTGTTTTTGATTTTGTCTTTGCACAAATACAAAGTACGACTAGATAAAAAAAGCAAAAATAGAATAGATGAAAAAAGTAACGTTGGTTGTATTTATTTTATTTTTTTTTTTTATTGCTTTGCACAGTTAGAACCATGAGCAGAGAATAGTTGAGTTTTACCATTTATGTGTATGTATGTACTATGTAAGTATATTGTACTTATATTAGTAGTAGTAGAATAGTTAGCGTACTTTTTAGTGTATGCCTCGGTGTTGCGTCGCTTGGTTTCTTTGTGTGTGTGTACGAGGGGACGCGGGGAGCCCTTTGCGTTTGTTGCTCTTGTTTACGACATTGAAGCGGTATCGCATTGGCACATCCGTCGTATCGTTTCGGCTTTCATAGTGTACTCTTCTTCTTCTTCTTCTTCTTCTGCTGCTGCTGCTGCTGTTACTGTTGCTGTTGCTTCTTCTTATTTTCTTATTTTTCTTGTTTATTTTTGTTGTTGTTTTTGTTTGGTGTTTCGCTCTCCTATTTTTTTTTACTTAATTTAGTTTAACTGTTCTGCTTAGAGATTACGAATTGAAATTTTTGTTTGTAGCTCTTCTTTTTTCATTATCTTTAGCATACAACGCATTGGACACATTTGATGAAACACACACACACACACTCATACACACATACATACATATATACACTCATACACACGGGCACACACACGCACACACACAAGCACAGACACACGCGCACTCGAAAAAAAGTGTAAAGAAAACAGCTGAATTATATATGTGTTTATATATATATAAATTTCAATACTTTTTTTGTATATTTTTTATTATTATTGTTATTATTATTTTTTATTTTTGTTGAATTATATGAAATTGTTAACTGATTATTGCATTTATTTGTTGCTTTTTATTCGTTTCGGCCGTAGGCTTTCATCTTTTTTTTATGTTTTGTATGCGCTTTGAAATGTTATAAGTATTATTATGTGATTCTTCTCTTAATTCCTTTCGTTTTAATTATTCTTTTGTATATTTGTGTATTTTTTGAAAATTTTATTGTTTTATTGTAAGTACATATTAAGTAAGTGTATAATTTAATGGAGCTCTGCGCTTGCTACGTCAGCCATGGGTGTAAACACAATACAGACTGAATCTTAACTGGCAACTGGCAACTGGCAACTGGCAGCGACGGCGACGGCGACGACGACGAAACAACTTTGTGCAGGACACGGAACGATAGTGCCGACGACAACAACGACGACGACGACGACGATAGCGACGACGACGACAACAACGACGACGACGACGACGACGACGACGACTACGACTACGGCAACGACGATGACGATGACGACGACGATGACGATGACGGCGAGGATGAGATTGTGGATGAGTATGAGGATGAGGATGAGGACATTGACGACCAAGTTCGAATTAACTCGACCACAATACGAGCAAAATGAAACGAGTTTCTGTTCACGACGAGACCAATCGGCTAACTGCTCGACTAACTAAACGACCGACAGATAGACCGACCGACAGACCGACGGACCGACTAACCGACCGACCGACTGACCTACCCAACCAACAAAAAAATTGTTAGACAAAACGAACCGGAATATGGTATACGATATACGTTGCACGGTGTACGGTGTACGATATTAAATGTTTATCGTACAATATTAATTGTAAGTTACATGGTTACATCGTATACGATATACCTAATTTACGAACGGTCTGTTATAGTGAAAGTACGGCATTTCCTTTTATTTCTTCTTTCACAACTAAACGGAATCCTTATCCAAGTGCTATTTTTTATTTCCTTTTTTTCCAATGCTATGCAAAAGGGCGAGGCCCATCGAGGCGCCGAACACCTAATGCCCTAACCTAACACCCCGTTGCCCGGCACGACCTCGCTTCAATGGCGTTGACGAGACCAGCTGCTGTTTTAGCTGCCTCAACGACATCAGCTGCTGTTGCGGCTGCGGCTGCGGCTGTGGCTGCTGCTGTTGCTGCTGCTGCTGCTTCTGATTTTCATTCTGACTCTGTGACTGCTGCTGCAGCTATTTAGTTGATTTGTGGCGCCACTGGCTGATCTCTCTTTTCATTTATATTACTATATGCCGTTTTTTTAATTTTTAATTTTCTTGGTATTTTTTTGACAATTATGAATTGGCACCGCCGTTATGGGTGTTTGTGTGTGTGTGTGTGTGTGTATTTGTGTGAGTGCTTTTTGCTGCTCGCTGCTCTCGCCTAAACGTCCGCTCTCTCGTACTCGGCGCGTGGCTCTCTCGATTTAAAACGCGCACGCTCTCTCTTGCTCGCACATACACGCTTTTAGACAGTCAATCGTTGCAGCCATCTCTGTTGCACGCATGGCGCTGTCCTTTTTTTATTTTAACAAATGGCAGCTGGCAGCTGGCAACTGGCAACTGACAACTGACAACTGGAAACTGGGTACAAGGTGCACCCAACAGAAACAGAAGCAACAACAAAGACAAACACAAATACAACAACAACAACAACAACAAAAACGAAAACGCAAACAATAACAACAATTATAATGACAGTTACAATAATAAGAATATAACAACAAAAGGAATGCGCCGCCGCCTGATAGCTCTTTATCGTGGGTGCTAACGGTTTTGCTTTGTCTTCCTGTTCTTTTTCTTATTTTATTTAATATTTTATTTTATTTCGTTTTTTGTTTTCTGTTGTTTTTTGTGTCTTCTCACTTTTTTTGTAGTTTTCTTTTCTTTTTTAGTTGAAAGTGAACTTTGCGCTTTGGAGCTTGATCTGAACATAATTCGAGACTGGCACGCGATACGAAAATCAAAATTGAACTTTACAAGTTAATCCTTTGCACAATTTCAATCTATTATAGTAGCCATAAGTATACCATATATGTACATACATATACATAAGCATATACATATACATACTTGTATATTGTTTATAAGAATATACACAGGCAATTATGGTACATGGCATGTCCTTTTCATTATATTTATAATACATTTCTAAATGCATTTATTTATTATTTGGCACATGGCCTTTGATTGTCATTTTGAGAATCAAATCAGAAATAAAATAAAATATCATGACAGCCCATGAGAAGTACTTAAATAAATTTATTTAGTTTCTTTTTTTATTTTTTATTTTTTGTTGATTTCTTTTGTTGTTTTTGCAATTTTTGGACACTGCCTTCGGTTGGTCCTGCGCATTGTGAAGCGCCGATTTGCGTAAGGTGCCAGGCTCCGGCAACGATTGCGGCTCCGGTTTTGGCTCCTTGCTGGCTGCCAGGCCAAACACCACATACACCCGTACAAACACCCGCACACCCGCACACTCGTACACATACGCATACGGACACACACACATGCACAGACCTCCACACCTTTTACAGTGATTCTCAATCCTTAAGTTTAGCTGCTGCGCGTTGCTTTGTCATCACCAATTGTCGTTGTCGTTGTCGTAGTCACGTTGTTCGGCGATATTTTTTATTTGCTCACATATATATGTGTGTGTGTGTGTGTGTGTGTGTGTGTGCGTGGTATGGTGTGGCTGTGGGTGTGGGTATAAGTCGTTTGGAATGCATCCTTGACGGTGCTACTGCTCCTGCTGATGATGAACTTGCAAATGGGTTTTGCCTAGCAACAACAGCTGATGGATGTGCAACATACGCGTACAACAGCAGAGACCAAGTTACTTTTGGAAGCATCAAACGCTATATACACTTCATTTAAAAGGATCAAGTTGAGTAAATGACGTAGCAGGGCTTCATTTGATATGGTAAATATTATAAAGCTTAACTTCACTTTCGTTTTTTTTTTTTTTTGGTTTATATTTAAATTCAAATGTATTAAATCTATAAAAATATTTAATTGTAGTGAATTAATAAAAATCGAGCAATATGAAGGATATTTGCCAAGTTCCATCAAGATATTGTAACTTAAGGACTGAGATAATTTAGCGTAGATTTAGATGAATGTGTGTTACATATTTAGTGATAGAATCGAAATGCCCCTTTGTAAGGGTATACATATAAATGAAAAGCATTAACTTGAAACAGCCCAAGGACGCGCTGCTGACACGCTATTAGGATATAGCTCGATGTCAGTGCCCACTTAAGCGCTATTAGCTCGTCTTAGCTCCCATTTTTGCCATGTCCTTTAATTTGTTAGCTATCATTAAGAAGGATTTTAACAATGCCTGACTCGGCATTTGAACAACATTGAATAAAACAGGACACGATTTAAAATGCACAGATCTAGGTAAATTGAAAAGTCAACGCAAACAATTGAATTGAATAGTCCTGTTTCGGCCCAATTCAAATTGTTGTCCTGCTTCTGATTTTGAATAAATCATGAAAACGAAAACTTTATGCATTTGTCAGCCATTTGTTGCCCCTACCAGGCATATTCCTGTCATCTCCCCCATCCCCCACCCCCTTCCCCTCCCACCCCCAACAAGCAAACAGTCTCCATCGGAAAATCGCTAGCTGACAGCAAAAAGTTGCTTATTTCGATATGGCCTTAGGAATAGTTAGTGAAACACTTAAGGATTTGGCTATCTGAAAAGCATTTAAGAATACAATCGCCAAGCGAACGTTTCCACAACTTTGTGCCTAGGCAAGCGTACTAGTATGAACCGGAACTGAATGGCGTATTCCGGTTCGCTTCAAAATGCAAAATATTCATTTTTATTAATGTACAAGTACAAGTATGTATGTACATATACATTCGAGCATGACTCATGTGTCGCGTTGAGCAAAATTGATCAAACTTGATATAATATACATTGTATATATATATATATTGTATATATATGTATATGCATATGTATATGTATATGGTATATGGTATTTTATCGATCGCTTTAAAATGCTTGCTTACAAGTATACCATATACAGTACTTTCATAAGTATTTAAGATTGTGTTAGCTACCTTCATAAATTTTGGTAATATATTTTTCAAATTTATATTCTAACAAAAGGGAAACAATCAAATATTGCACAGAGAATTCTTTGTCTGCCAGTAGGAAAGATTGAAATAAATTCTAAAATATTATAGTACTATAACGGAATATTTTGAATTTAATAGGTAAAGTAATTAGCGTAGGAATGTCAAGCAATTAAAATTATGTTTAGTATTTTATTTTAATTAAGCAACAATTACGGCATCTGTCCATCAATTTAAAATAGCTTATTATGCAATATAACTATAACACATACATACTGTACATAAATACCAACACATTTAAACATACTTACTAAGCTATCTAGGAAGATAGGAAAGAATCAAGTCTATATATACTAACATATAATATGGCTAAAATCGACTAGGTGAATTGCAATTGGTAGTCGTAATTTGAAACCGTTTAAATGCACCTACCATATTTTATTGATAGCCACTTGATGGATAATAGATATACATATATATATATATATAATCTATATATATATACCATACCAATGACATCGTGCTCGAGCAGGCTCGTCCGCGAACCATTATCATTAAATTTTCAAAAGTTCTATGGACTGTTTCGTGGCGCATTATGCCTACCCTGAGACTAAGACCGAGTACCAGTGGCAATAACTTATTGGCCATTGAGGCCACCTGCCCGATAGTGGATATGCCGGCTCACTATATACCATATACATTGTACAATACATTGTATCGTAGCCCCACCGTCCTCGCGATTGCCCAGTTAAATAACGAAGTCAGGGTCAACCAGACAGCGACTGAACGACTTCAATATGCATGACAATATGCGGCATATGGGCAATGAGCGATGGCCGATGGGTATAAGTACAATGGACTGTACTATATAGACTATAGACTATGGACAATGGTCAATGGTCAATGGTCAATGGACAATGGACAATGGACAACGAGCAGTGTGCAATGGATTTCACTTGGATCTAAAATTGGGCGACGCATCGTGTTAACGCAAATGCCTTAAATATTTCAGAATGGAAAGTCAAGCTAAATTGTTAGCTGGAACTGAAACTGGAACTGGAACTGAAACTGGTGGTTTAAGTGGTTACCAAATGGTTTACTCTGGTGGCCGCTAGTTGCCACCGTGGGCACATATAAAATTTATCATCATCTAAATATGGCATACACAACCGCCAACTGAAGAAGGTGTTTGCTTATAGCGCCACACATGTCGCGCACATTTACGGGTACTCGAACGACTATGAGTACGGGTACTTGCATCGATAATTCATGTTATAGTACTATGTATGTATGTATGTACATACATGCATATGCATGCATATAGTATACCATACGCATACATACAATATATTGTAGAACAATAGCCAAAGCCGAAGCCGATCCGATGCCTCAGAATTTCAGTTAAAACAGTAAAATATAACAATAACAAAAAATAAATAAAGATAAATAAATAATCAAATTTAAATAAAAAATATATAGTTAGTGTGTACATATATACATACGTATATGTATATATACATACAATATAAGTATATTGATGTACTGCACGATATCCTGTGCAATATATCTTTAAATATATTGCTTTCTCTTTTAATTTGTATACATACATGTGGATACATAATTATAATACATACACATACGCATACACATACGCTGTTATCGGTTAATCAAGAATATCTTTAGAATTTTCATCTTTTATTGAGTATTGTACACAATTTACTGTTGCCATTTCAACAATTGTTTTTATATTTTTCAATTATCTAAAATAAGAATTTTAGGAGGAATAGCTAAAGGAATATCAAAATAATGGCATAAATATTTTATTATTAAAGGTGAAAGGTTAACTGAGTCATAGAAACCATAAGAATAAGTAGATTTAATTATACTTAAGAAAATATATTTAATATTTATGTACATAAGTGTATGTGTAAATGTAAATGTTAAATATAGCTATAGATACACGTCTCTCTTTATATGTACAATACACATTAAAGCCATATATACATACATACATTTATTGCACGTAATATACATATGTATATTAGTTATATATTGTATTGTAGTTGGTCCTACATAAATGTTAAGCTGTCTCGAACAGTTTGCTGTCATAAATGTTACGAATTGTTTGCCAATTTGTACACATGTTGTTAACATAACGCACCAACAGCTGTTAAAATTATGCTCATATAATTTGTATGATTCGCCCTTAGGCATGTTACAAATTGATTGGGGGGACGGGTGCGAAGGGTGGGAACAGGTAGCTGATTTCGCTTAAACGTTTAAAGGGCATCAACGCCACACAATAAAACGCCAAGGAATGTGAGACGCACAGCAATTTATTATACCAACAATAAAAAAAATAAATAAATATACATACATATAAATAAAAATAAAAAATAAGAATATGGTGAGAGGGAGGGGGTGGGGGGAATTTGCGGTCCGTTTAACACACAATTTGAAGTCGGTTTCGTTTATTTTGCCATCGAATCGATTTTCAAGCGTGTTGCCTGCCCAAAAGGTGACGAGAACTTGTTTGCTTTGCTTGCCCCCAGGAAATGTTCAAGTAATTGACGAGCTCTAGACGACAATATACCCGTACGCATACCCAGTCACCAGTCACCACCCAACACGGCGACTCCTGGCAAAGGGACTGACCCTGACCTAAAATTGCTAAAAAAACAAAAATAAAAAAAAGAAACAAACAAAACACCAAAATAACAACAAAAGCAACAACAACAACAATAACAAAAACGGCAAATAAAAAGAGGCTAACTCCAAGTTGGATTTCATTAGTCAAGTTGAGTTAACCGGAGGATTTGTCAGCTTTATTGGGCATTGTTAATGCCAATTCGCCCCAGGTGCCAGGTGCAGCTCTCCGTAATTTAGCATAAATTGAGTACTTTTAAGTATACTTAATGTGTATTGTTATTGTTGTTGTTGTTGTTGTTGTTGCTGTTGCTGTTGCTGTTGTGCCTTAATAAGAATCTCAAAATAACAAAAAACAAAAATAAAACAAAACAAAAGATTGCTGGACAAGCTTGGAAGCAAAATATCCAATCACCAATAGAGAGATGACTTCGCGGGCAAATCGATTAGGTCATATGCCAGCGGCATTCTAAACAATATATCAAAGACATCGCACGGTATGGGTATATGGGCTATATTATAGGGAAATCGAGTATTTATGGGCATTTGTTTTCGATAGCAATTCCGATACAAATACAATAGATACATTTGTATGTATATGTGTATGTGTATATGTACATACGGGCATACATAAATACATAGATACAATAATCTCAATGCTCTCGTTCGAATGGGACGCACAAGTGTGTGTATGAGTGCGTGAGTGTGTGTGTGTGTGTGTGTGCCACATTAGTTATACCCTTACCAATGCAGTATATACCGATGGAGATCTAGAATCGAATTTGCCATCGAAAATGTTTCAATATAGTTTTCAATGTCAAACTGAGATACAAAAAAATTAGTTTTTGTTTTTGTTTTTGTTGTTGTTGTTATCTTCAAATTGAAACATAAAAACTTTTATGTTAGAGCATTGAAATTTCGTTATATTAATAGTTCGCCCAGAAGAATTGATAAACATTGCCTGTGTTTTATGTTATTTATAGAGTATTTTTTTCTTTTTTTTTATTACCAGATCGTCATACAGTAGATCGGTAATTAATACTCTTTTCGGCTGTAATAAAAACAATTCAAGCTTCGATATTGTAATTCTTTTCTTTTGTTTAATTTTTTTTTTCGAAATTCTTTTTTTTCTGTTTTTTGGAACAGACGAATCAAAAATACCGGAAAAAACACAATAAAAAACGAGAGTAAACATTTTTTAAAGAAATTTATTTTTAAAATTGTTTGATAGCAATTTCATCTAAAAGGTGCAAATTATTCCAAAAGTAATTGCAATAAATTTTTATGTTAATTTTATTATTATTTATTTTTTTAATTGTGAAATATTTAAACGATGACTGACACGAACACTATTTTAAAATCATTGAAAACTGGCAACTACATATAGATAAATATATTTTTTTGAGGGAAATTATTTCGCGAAATATAAAAAAAAATTGTGAAATTTGGTAAAATGTTTGTCATATATAATATATTGAGGTACGTGGTATCTCTTAGTCGAGCATTTACGATTACCAACACATTGGTGTTCGTATGAAGATTGGCAAATAAAAACTTTTCAGTTTATAAATAATATATTATAATGCGTAAGTAAGAGTAATTCCAGCTTCGTTGTGCTATAAAAATAGCATTTTCATTGTTGTTTTGATTTGCCATATGTGTGCGTGTGTGAGTCTGTGTGTGAGTGTACGTTTGTATGTGTTGCGAATGTTATTGTAGTTTTTCTTAATATTTTTTTTTTTTCTTTCCTGCAGATGCTTTGGATGAAAATAACTTGGAATAGCCCAGATTTAGTTGGGAACTGCGCGTTGTTTATTTTTATAGTTGACTCGATGGGAAGGCAAACGTGGACATTAGGATGGAAGATGGGATAGAAGCGAACCTGGAGCTAAGCGCACAGCTGGAGCGGAAGCTAAAGAGTCGGAGCAGTTGGGTCAGTCATACGTCATGGTTACAATTATAATTGGTATTGGTTAGTTATGGCCATTTGTCATGGCCAGTGATTGGGGGCCATTTAGATGGCCCAACTTGTTATTGCCTGCACTTACCAAGATGGGCCGCTCGTTGGCATAGGAGAGTTTACGTGTTTGACGCAGGGTCTCCACCCAAAGGGAGGTGCGACGTGACGCATTGTTGGCGCCACTACCACCACCAACACTGCCGGTGCGCGTCATTACAGGAGGCAGCTGTGTTGACTGCTGCGATGACGTTGGCATCGCAATATTCACCGCTGGGCACGCACCTGGCACCAAACTCGTGCCGGTGCCCGTACCTGTGCCCGTGCCTGTGCCTGTGCCCGTGCCCGTGCCCGGACCTGTCGCCGTGCCCATGCCCGTACTCGAACAGGGACACGGACACTTCTGATAGACGCTGCCCTTGCATTGATTCTCCATGCAAGAGGCAGGCGACATGCCACAAGAGCAATGCAATTTGTATTAATAATCAAATTTTATTATTTATTTGTTATCCTTCTTATTCTCCTTACTATTTCACTGAATTTTTCCTTTATTTTTTTTTTGTTGTTGTTTGTATTAAGTTTAAAAAAAAAAAAAAACTGTGTGTATATATCATAAAATTTATATACACATTCACATTGTTAAACTTTTTCAATTATATTCCATGGAAATTGATTGCAAATTTTTGTGAATTATTTTTCTTCGGTCTTATTAATGATTTTTGAACCGATTGAATACGCAATTCTCACAGTTTTGATTGTTGATTTTTTAATTTTCGTGATTTTGATTTTTCGATTTTTCCGATTTTCCGCTGTTGATTTCAATATCTTTCGACTTTTCGAATGTAAACACTGGCAGTAACAATTTCAAATTAAACAGAAATCGCCATCGCGCTTTGGATCATTTTTATAAATGTTTTACTTTCATTATGTCAACGAATATTTTGGCCATGTCAAAACCCAGTCAGCCCAGCGTCTGGGCCTAAATCTGGCATTTATTGTTATTGGTTCTGGGTCTGGTCGCGTTGCCGTTAGCCGCACAAATGCCGATCAGCATGAACATTTTATTTATATTTCAATTAAATTTTTTATTTTTTTTCTTTTGCTTTTTGTTGCCGTTTTTCGTTTTCCAATTTTCAAACAAACTTTTGTTGTTTTTCTCGTTTTTTTCTGTTGGCAGCACGCGTCGCTTTTGCGAATCGCATTTGCGGATTGCCCATTGCCGATTACCGATTCCCAATTGCTGAGAATTAAATGGAAACAGCAGCCGATGTTGTCGCTGAGAGAGAGAGAGAGAGACATTTGTTCCGTGAGGGCATCTCCCTCAGTCTCAATTAGCCATCACCTCATCCAGTGGTCAGTGGCCAGTGGCCAGTTCTCAGGTGCAGAGGCATACAACTGATTGACTACGTCATGGAGATGATGCTCACAACTCAACATTTCCTGCTCATTGCTCTCCTTCTATCTCTCTCTCTCTCTCTCTCTCTCTCTGTCTTTGTGCCTCTCTGATGCTTTCTCTCATTCGGCCTATCTATTCTCTTTGGTATTGTATTTTTCGTAGATCGGGGCCAAAATTTAATGGTCATTTGTCTGCTGACAGGTTTGCATGAACTTGAAGATGCCCTGTGCCCAAAATGCATGACTCACACCAAACGCCCCTTTACCCGCTGTCATTGCCCGCCTCCCGACCACAACTTTTATGTCAAAAATGCCCATATAAGAACCTTGTCCCAGATGGCATAATTCCCAATTAAATTATGAGTACCATGTCCATGTCCCATTGAGAATTCATTTTCAACAATTATTGGCTAAAAGCCAAAAAAAAAAAAATAATAATAATAATAATAACATACTTATCTTTTAACAAAACATATTTTTAACCAAATTTTCAGCTAAGAAAATCCAGAAAATTTAATATAAAACGAAATTAATCATTTCGAATTAAGAAATACAATACGTATTCTAAATACAATAGCTTTAATTATTTATTATTTTTGTTTGTAAGCAATTATATATTTTATTAATTTTTAACTTGAACATTAGAAATGAATAATTAATTTTTAATGTTCTTGAAAAGAGTTCAAAAATATTTTCAATGTCTACGAAATGAGTGAATTAAATTATTATTTGTTAATTCTAATTATGGAAAAGTAGTTGATAAAAATTGATTAATATAATTGGAATAAAATGTACTTAGAAGAATTTGTTTTTTATTTTCTTTAAATTAAATGTTGCATTAATTTGATACGTAGATTTCTATATATTTAAATATATATTTTATAATAATACGGTGCAGACTATAAATAATATGAGTGAGGCAGTCACATTTGAAATGAATGGTACAAACAATGCAAATATTCATTTGTACCCTATGTGATAGTGTATGCTTACCTTTAGGATCTTGAACATAATACTTGTACATTTCAGATAAATTATCGTACAATAATAATTACAGGGAACTATGGTCGATACAAGCAATTATTGCATTAACGAGCTAACGAGCCAAGGTGATTGTGAATATGAATGAGTATATAGTATAAGTATGGGTATGGGTATGGGTATGAGTATGGGTGTATGCTAGCATGAATGAATCCAAAAATCATCTACAAGCGACATTGGATGCAGCATTGGAGCAGATTCAATAAGTAATCGAATATTTGAAAAGCTGATATAAATTTTACTAAGTAGCGGTGTGTAGATGTGTGCGTGTGTGTGTGTGTGTCTTACACAATACAAATACAATATAAACACGAATGCGAATGCGAATGCGAATGCGAATATGAGTTTTCACTCAAAATGCTGACGGGCATTCTAGCAGTATTTAATGAATCGCATTTCAGGGAAAACTGTGCCATTAAATTAACTCGAACCAAACTTCAACTACAAAACTTGCTTTAAAAACAACAACGGCAATGGCAAAAAAAAAGAATTTATTATTCTTTTTTTTATAATTTTTAAATTTTGTTTGTTTTTTTTTTTTTTTTGTATATTTGTTGTATTTTGTATATATACAATAAATATATTTAAATTTAACTTTTATGCACAAAATGCTAATCAAAGTTAGGATTATTTTGAAGGGATTTAACATAAAGTTAATTTTGTTTGTTTGTTTCTTTTTTTTGTTGTCTTTTTTTTTATTTAATTGGTTGTTAAGAATTTGAATTAAATACCATTTTGGAGCATTGTAGTGTTTCGTTAGTGGCCTCTGTGAAGGCCCTTCTAAGTCGCAATTTTCGGCTTTCGGACAATGTGCGAGGCATTAGAAGAACGCCCTGAGGAGAATTGTTGATGCGAATTGTGATTAGTACGGTTAGTTAATTAATTACGTTAGTCAGATAATTAATTAGTTACAGTAGTTATGGTGGATAGTATTTAGTAAAATGACAGTATAGTTATTCTAGCTACTTAAGAGTTTTAATTGAATTTAAATAAATGAAATAGTATTTATTACATACATAGATAAATAATACATATTTTTATTATTTGATTAAAATACTAATTAATATACATAATTAATATGATTGAGCACATTCAGCAATATACTCATACATAAATACATACATACATACATACATACAGTTTCTAATAGTAAAGAATACAATCATTACATGTTGCACTACAACTAATTGATCATAATTATTTAATATTTCAGTTAGAAACTTTTATTTTAATAACTTACTGTATCTAACCAGAAATTACATCAATTACTAATTTCGGGATAATTTAACTGAATTACGGTTTTCTTAATTTGTTGACGTATTAACTATAAGAGCTTTTGGCAAATTAAAATATTTTTTAACAATATTTATTTATTTTTATTTGTGCATGCACAAAAGTAGGCAGCACGAATAATATAAATGTTAAAAGAAAAAAATAAAAACGTTTAAAAATAATAATTATTATAATAATAAAAATAATAATAATAAAATATGAAATCTGACATAATTTATTTTTAATGGTTATGCAAAATTTAACAAATTGTGGATTATTTATGAGCCATGAAAATTAAATTAACATAATACATTATCATTGTGTTTGTTTATGTGTGTGGGGGTGTATATTTTTATATATATGTGTGTGTGTGTGTGAGTGCTTAAGTGCCACTAAATCCCCGAGCGTAGCTTTACATACATAAATATGTATGTATGTATGTATGTATTTACATACCTACAATCAAACACATCTTCATAAACTTAATGTTTCAAAGTTTGGCCAAAAACAAAGAACACAAGTATTCCTTACATAGTATGTACATACATACAAATATTGTACATAATTACATACATATATCCGAAAAAATAATACATATATGTATATGTACATACATGTTCATAAGAATACGTATTTGTACATACATAAATCCGAATGAATGAAAGTTTCTTGCAATGTTGCATAATTAATAAGTAAAATGAAAAGCTTTTGAAACTATCGAAAAACTTGAATTCGACAGAGAAGCTTTGGCGGACTAAAGCTTTTTGACTTGCATAACAAATGTATGTGGATTAATATATATATATATATGTGTGTGTGTGTGTGTGTGTGTATAAAATGCCAAAGCTTTGCGCACAGCCAAGCACAGACAGGCACACCGCTCACACTGCCAGGCATATACGCACGTATGTACATACATACTAGTAATACATACATAGATATATACATACATACATATGTACATTTGTACGTGCATACATACTGTCGCGTACTTGCATAGCTAAGTATGCAGGTAAGTATTTATTTATGGTTTGCCAGTACTTTAAATTGTATACAATATTTATGCGCGTGCTTGTGTGCGTAAAGGTGGGCAGGAAGTACTTGCACATGTATTCGTGAGAAGCTGAAAGCTTTAAGCTTTTAAGCTAAAAGTATGCAGTAGTCGTAAAGAACATTTTTATTGGGTTAGGTTCTGTTTTGTGCGGCTTGCGACTATGTTAAGGTGGCCGCCGCCAAAGGACGAACAATTTACATCAACATAAATAACAATGGCCATTAACTTTGGCGCGCTAGTTGCTTTAGTTGCTATTTTTTTGTTATTTCTTTTTTGAATTTTGTAAAGCTTTTCTGTGCACACATACACATACATATGTATGTATATGTATATGTATATAGACAAATTGGGTTTAAGCTGCTTTCCTGTTTAACGGTCTTACCGGACGTTGAGAAGCTCATTTATTGGCCACTCTTGTTCTTCCTGCGGCTATTATATACATGTATGTGGGTGTGTGTGCGTGTGTGCGTGTGTGTATGCGTGTAAGTGTGTGAGTGGGGTGGGTGAGCGGGAAAGCTATAACCTCCAGGCAGAGTGTCAATTATCTCTTGTTGCTCTTGTTATTGTTGTTGCTGTAGTGTCAACAAGGTTGAGCAGAAATAAATAAAAAAAAAAAAAAAAACCGAAAAAAACGCTACATCAAATGTCAAAGAGTAAAAACATTCATCAATCATGTTAAGGTCACACAGCCAGCGTAAGAAAGGACCTTTTCAAAAAGTTTAGACACTGTCAAATTTATTGATATTAATTACAATTCTAATTAGAATTCTACATTTTATGTCATTAACATATTATGCCTAAATTATTATTAATAATTTATTATAATTTTTTCTCTTCTTTTTTTATTGTTGTTGTTGTTGTTATTATTATTGGTGATTGAGCGACAGGCGCTGTAAAGGGATATTCTAATAGCATTCTATGCCTATATACACACACATACATACATTGTATACATATTGTGTGCCTATTTATATTTTACTGAAGCTCTGTCCGTCTAACTGATTGAATACTTATAAATATTAATGAGCATTGCTATTGACAATTTCAACAAAATTTCAAATTCAATAGCAATTTGAATAATCAATTTCATTTTTCATCTTTAGCTTATTCAATTTCGTTAAGGTTAACGACCAACCGAGCTTCATGTCCCTGGGATTTGACGTTTCTCAGGTTTTGATTTAGTGTCCTCTTAAATAAACAAACCACTCAGCCATCCCCAAATTACAGTCCGCCCACCCAAGCAACACTTCACTGTATATACTACCATATACATACATACATACATACATACATACATATGCTTACATACATATGTATACAGTTTGATAAATTGATAAACTAACAAACTGAGGCTCAAGTGTTGGCGCGTAAACAAACAAAGTTTTTAATTATGATCGAAATTAAAAAACAAAAATAATATTAAACAAAAAAAAAAAACAACAACCAGAAAACGAAGAAAAAATCATAATTAATATTGTATTATTGAGCTAACGTAGCGTATGAGCAATATCGATTTTGGCTAATTGGATTATAGCGCGTCAAAATGTGAAAAATGAGAAATACAAAAACAAAAGGAATAAGAAAGCCGCAACAAAAACAAAAACAGAAACAGAAACAAATACAAAAACAATAAAAACAACAAAAACAGAAATGAATAAGAGGCAGCAAAACGATGGAAATGCTTGACTGCCTATTATAATACTTAAGTACTTATGCATGAAAATCAACTTGAAGAAAACTTGAAATTTGTTTAGAAACTTATTTTGCTTATAAACTACAATAAGTCAAGCAGCAATTATTCATACATACATACATACATACATATGTATGTATGTGTATAGGCTGAACTTGCGAGATGATAATACTTATGTACATACATATATATATATATATTCCTAATATATGTATATGCACGTATGTACGCGCACATACGGAAGCCATCAATTTTAAATGAAAACTTTTCGGTTATGGTTTATATGGTATATCGCTTCTCCATTTGCATTATGATAAAAACGATTAATCGAATAAGTGAATAAACTTGAATGTTGAATGTTGAATGGATGATAGGATCATATTAAATTGATTTAAGTGTCAGCAGTTTATACAATATAAGAATACATAATTTTATACACTTGCATTGCCTTGCCTTGCCTTAACTAAATTCGATTAAATTGTCAAGTATTATGAAATTCGATAAGCTTATCGGTAACGGTATATCTAAACACGTTAATCATTTGAATAATCCAACAAATATGATGACATATCCATTTATATTGTAGTCGTAATGCCAGTTAAGTAACTGTTAACTGTTAACTGTAATAATCTAATAAATAGCTATTGTTCAATTCGAAATACGTTGAGATTCAAAGATAATGTAATTATCGATAACTTGAATACAGTATATGCTAAAATAAGTTTCAAATTGATCGATAGTTGCGTAAATAGCTTATAGGTCCGAAGAAGTTTGAGGAGCACTGTGTTAATTGTGTGAATATTCGAACTTTCGGCTTTAATCGATAGTTTTTGCTTTCAAATTCCGATACCAAGCTCAGCTAAGCTGCCAGATAACGCAACTTATGGAAGTTCTTCAAGCTACATACATACATACACATGCATAAAATATGTACGTATATGCATATATGTATATTATAGATAATAAGTTCTTCAAGAACAGGGTTGAAAGCAAACGCGCTAAATTATGTATATTAATCGAGTTACCGGTTTGTTGAAAAGTATTGCCAGTGTGACCAATCAATGTCAAAGCGTATTAATGCCTAACCGAAATCAATTAAAAGTAATTGCTCTACTGAAAGCAAACGTAATTAAGGACTTTTCTTTGGTTTTGTCGAACATACATATACGAGTAGTATAACATCAAGTGCGGTTAAAGGAATTTGCGGAAAAAGTTGTATGGTGGATGAGGAGAGGTAAAAGATAGAGATGATATCGAATAGTTATGTAAAATTGTTATGTCTATGTACATACATATACAAATGAGAAATAGAAACAGCGGAGAACAGTCGGAGTATATGCAGAAATGTTCAATTCTTTTAGGTTATTATGTACACACTTTTTTGGGGTTAGGTTAACATTTTTTTTTTTTTTTTTTGTTATTAAGTTTTTATACAAAACACACAAAAATTCGTTTTGCCCCACAAACTGTCAAAGACATAAAGCCCAATAATCTCCTTCCGAAAAATGAAAAAAAAAATAAATAAATAAACAAAAAACCGAATTGACAGCAGCCATTTTTGTAATTGTGAAAAAGATTAACGCTTACCTGTTTAAATGGACGCATGCCGCCATTGATCCGTAGGGAATCGGCCGCAATGCCAGCAATGCCATCTGTAGTACTTTCACGCAATTGTTTGAGCGAAACATTCGGCACCGTATGGGAGTGTCCACAGGAGCTATGCGAGCCGCAGCAAATGGCCGTTGTGCTCGATTCCGGCTGAGAGCTTTGGCGTATGATCCTTGAACCATTTGTGGGCGATGATGTTATTAACACTGGCGGCACTTGCTGCTGTTGATAATGATGCAATTGCAGCGATTGCTGCTGCTGCTGTTGCTGTTGTTGCTGCTGATGCTGATGTTGATACAATTGCAATTGCAATTGATGCGACTGCTGTGGCTGCTGTTGGAGGGTTGAATTTGATATGCATATGGCCATCGAGCTGGTCAGGTTACCCTGTTGGAAGGCACTTTTCACACTATCCCGCGATGCGGAACGATCTATCTGGCCGCCCGTTGAGATGGGCGTTGTGGAAGCACGGCGACTACAGTTGCGACATGCTCGACAACGACTGGGCACACTGGGTGGTATGCTGGATGATAAATTTTGATATGATGATGTGCCCAAATTTGGATGGCTGGAGCCTGTGCCCGCTCCCATTCCCGCTCCCGATCCCGTTCCCGTTCCCGCACCACTATGATGATGATTACCATCATGTGGCTTGAGGCTTAAATTCATAATTGATATGGTTGGTTGCTTCAGCTGCTGCTGCTGTTGATCCTGCTGATGCGACTGATGTTGCTTGGTCAGTGCACCGCCAGCTACGCTGGTTGATGCCGATATTGTTGTGGTCGTTGATGTGTTTTGTGTTAGTTCTTGGTCCTCTTCATGTACTTCAATATCAGGCACAATGGATGTACGTAGTCCCTGTTCGATATCCTCGTCGTGACCTAAGCCACCGCGCATGCTCTCCTCTGAGCCCATGCGCTTATGCTGCGACTGCTGCGGGCTGGTCAGATATGTGGAAGTTCGATCCTGACGCATCAGTGTCGGTTTGCCGCCTGACGTGGAAGCCATATTGTTCTGTGTTGGTCCGTTCGCTGAACTACTCTTCACTTGCCGCAATAATGCGGTTCTGCCGCCCTTCGTTGGATTCGATACCAGCAGAGAGTCCGTCTCCTCGGAACTAACATAGCCCGAGTTGGCGTTATCGTTTAGCTTTTGAATTGACATCTGTAATTAAAGAAAAAAGAGAGATTTGTATTCTATTCCATTTTACAATTTATTTATACAATTTCGGTAAATATTCGATTTTTCAGATATTTAACATTAACATTTTCATTTTCGTGCGAACTGTTATGAAGTATATACTATTTATGCATATATTAAAAATAAATGTTTTCTTTGTATTAAACTTAAATGTTAAATTTAAAAAAAGTCTTGTATTTAAATATTTTTACTACGCGTTTCCGTAATATTTAAATAGTTTTCAAATGAAAATATCCTGAAAATATGTTTTCTAAAAAGTGTTGCCTACTTTTGCGGTTGCTACACCATAAAAGAGCGGCTTGACTGCAACCAACAACAACAATAACAACAAGAACAACAAAAAGTAAGAAAAAAGACGAGAAAATAAAACTCATACGAAAGCTATACAAAAGTGAAGCAAACAAAGCCGCTGGCAAAAAGCTCAGCAAGCCAACGGACAAAAGCTCTTTGTAAGCCACACAACAACAATGTAACATGAAGAAGAAGAGGAAGCAGACGAAGCCAAAGCCAAAGCCGAGAACTAAAGATAAAGGCAAAAAGTTGTACGCCTGGATATACAAATCAAGCAGCACGTGTACATACATATGTACATACACACACATATACGACACATACGTAAATATCAATATGTGTATATGCGTGTCTGTGTGTGTGTGTGTGTGTGTACGTGTATTTATGTGTTTATAATGCTAAAAGCCGCTGAGCTGGAAAACTTGATGACCGCACACCTACGGGATAGCAAACATTCAAATGCAAACATGAACTCACGCACATGAGTGTACGTGCGAGTGTGCGTGTGAGTGTGCGTGTGCGTGTGCGTATGTATGTATAGTAAATGTAACGCAATCATTAGTGGAATATGCCTAAATGTGTGCCAGGTTGTTAAAGATTCGATGGTTAAACGATTAGATTAGGCCCCATGTATGTCAGTTAACCTTAAGAGTTGAAGAGTTCAAGCGTATTAGGGCTGGAGAGTGCCAGGATTGGAGAGTTGGCGAGAGTTGGAGACTAGAGGAATTGGAGAATTGGCAGGGATTTTTTTTTTTTGTTTTTTGTTTTTTAATGCTAGATACAATTGTTAGTTAACTAAAAAATTTGTTGCTTTCTCTGCACAAAAACTAATTTCAAAGAACTTTTAAATCGAACAATGAAAATCAATAATTTAGCTATTTATAAATGTAAACGAACTATGTAAATTATGCAGGAAAATAACATTCAAAAAGTCTTTCTATTTCTTGTTTGTTTATTGTATTATTATTATTGTTGCTGTTGTTGTTGTTGCAATTCAAATATGCACTACAATGGCTAAAATGTAACATTTCTCTAAAACAATTATACTAGCTGTGAATTATTTCTCGAATTTAAAAAGTGAATTTAGCAAAAAATACGCATAATGCATTAATAAAAATTAATAAACAATATTTGAGAGCTGCGCAAAAACATTTTTGTTTTTCCTATTTTTTTTTAAATTTAACAAAAACCTTTAGAAAAAATAAAAATACAAAACAAAACTGATCTAAAATTAAAAATTTAATGATATTAACTGATTCATTTCAATAAACATTGTTTTCATTCTTACATACTAGTTAATACTAGTAAGTAGATGCTAAGAAAAAATATTTAAAATATTCGCTAATTATTTAAATAAATCTATAGCTAATAATCTGTAAAAATAATAGAAGTCGATATAATTCGATGCGATTAAAATAAATTTACTGATATGTACATATTATTTATGTTTTTCAATTTATTAAATATTCGCTTTTTTTTTTATTTGTGAAAAGTTTATTTACGCTCACATTGTTTTTGTGATAAAAAACGTAAATGCTGTCCATTGTGCAGTGGCAGTAACAGTAAAAGTTACAGTTACAGTTACAACAATACCAACAGCAACGGCAATAACAATAACAACATTAACACAATTACAATAACACTGACACAGGACATGAACGACACGAAATGTGAAAAAGTTGAACACCTGCTAACCATCAAGCAATATCCAACAACATCAACTGGCCATCGTTCGCATTCCGCTTGCCGTTAGCGTGTCGAGCGTGCCGCTAATAATAGTTAAAACCTCAATCCCAATCCCATTCCCAAACTCATACCCATTCCTAAACCCAAACCCAAACCCAAACCCATACTTAGTCCAAGTCCCAGTCCCAGTCGCTGCCGTAGTCCCAATCCTAGTCCCGGTCCCACACCCAGTCCCAGTTCGAATCCTAGTCCTAGTCCCAGTCTCTAGTCTCATCGCCATCGCGAGTCTTAGTCCTAGTTCTAGTTATATTGTATTTCTAGCCACATTTTCAGTTCCAGCACTAAAGCCGTCTCTAGTAGTAGAACCTTATTTTGGCCCAAACGCAACCAAGCCAAAATTCATTGGCAGCAGCAATTGTGGCAACAAATTGGGTTAAAATTTCGTACAATATGCAAACTCATTTCATCGGACCAACTCGAGCTGCCACTATTCGCTACTCCCTCGGGTGGGTCTGGGCCTGGGCCGGGGTCTGTTGGGTGGGTGGTGTGTGGGGGTGTACAAGTATCAGGGTGACACTGCATATATGCATATCGCGCCTGGCACATGAATTCAATTTCCAAGCCCAATTTAAAAAAAAAAAAAAACAAAAACAAAAACAATAACAATGACAAAAAGAAAAACCATTAAAAGAAACCGTTGATGGGACAGACTGTTTCCATATTGATTGGACTGTCAGCTTGACATAGAGTATTCTCTATGCCTCAAAAGTTAATAATAATAATAGTAATGTGTACTACCACTACCACTAATGATAATAATAATAATAATAATAATAATAATAATGAGTAGTTTTTATATGTATATACAATAGATATGTATGTATGTTGTCAATAAGCAAGAGTTGAGTTGGAGCTTCTCCCTGTTGCGACATTATCTAACAACTCGACATTGTGTGTATATACCTATATATTGTATATAGTGTGTATATGTATATGTATATGTATATGTATATGTATATGTATATGTATATGTATATGTATATGTATATGTATATGT
>JBAMCR010000371.1:0-26671 GCA_037075045.1 Mulgravea parasiatica | reverse complement strand
GATACAGATACAGATACAGATACAGATGCAGATACAGATACAGATACAGATACAGATACAGATACAGATACAGATACGTAGATACATAGATATAGATACAGATACATAGATATAGATACAGATACATAGATACAGATACAGATACAGTTATATATATAGATACAGATACATAGATACAGATACAACTCCATAGCTCTTTAGGAAAATAGCTTCTATCTGCGTACTTGGACATCTTACACAAATAGTATGAACATATCTGTTTCTGTACACATACAGTGTATGTGCATACACATTATGCATACATTCAGATATACATAGGTGCATACATGTATGGGTACTGTGTATGTATGTACATATGTATGTATGTAGGCATAGTGGAACAATGATTACACAAGTGCCGTGCGATGGCAGCATATCAAAAATTTGAAGAAAAAAAAATGCAAACAACGCAATGTGTGCAAACAAAACACAAAAAAAAAGAACAGATAAAAAGAAGAAGAAATAAGCCAGTATGCAAGCTTATTGATAGTGATCAACGAACAGATACCCTGTAATAGGAATCAAATATGTACAATATATGATGAATTCATGTAAGTTGGTAAAATATGTTTAAAATTATAAGCTTTGGATTTCTGAATATGAATATGAATATTCGTATGATGCAATAGATTGTTTGATTGGGTGGGATACCCGTTGAGCTGGTCGGAAGGGTGCGCGGTATTCGAAAGAGAAGGAAGAAGAATTAAATGAAATGAAACATGAAATAAGTAAAGCAAAGTGCTGAAGTGCTGCTTCTTGGAGTGGAAATGCACACAGTTTGGAATGGATAAGAAAACATAAGTTAAGTCTAGTTAAATATAATAAATATTAGCTCTATAAATGTGTACGCAACAAATTTTGTATGCGATGCGACAAATTAGAAACATTTGGTGTGACAGACAAAAAAAATAAAAAAAATAAAAAAAAATCTAACAAAAAAATAATACTACAAAAAGAAGTCAGAAAAAAAAAAAAAACAGATGAATCTATGCATCATGTTAAAGAACAAAAAAGATACATCCATACATACAATTTTTGTATATAAATATTTAGAAAATAAATACATATACATACATACATACATATATATTTAAGTTGAAGAATATTTTTTCAATAACATACTTGTAATATAATATTTTGGTATGTGAACAATGGCCGTTGCATGCGATTGTTTAGCTAAAGTTGGCGTAATTGTGTATCTAACAGATTTTCCAACTTCAAAATTCAAAATCTGCTTGCATAGATACAAATTTGTTAAAACACATAAATTTGAAATTTGAACAAAAATTATTGTCTCTGTTTATAAATAAATAACAGATGAATTAAATAAAAAACAAATAATAATAATGCGAAATAATAATTTGAAATTGTTTAAAACAATCAAATCTTAGTTTTCTTTTGAAACACTTATGTATAATATGTACATGTGTATGTAAAGTAGGTGTATGTACGTACTTTATAGATATGTGCATATAAATCCATTTTGATTTGTCGATCGTGAGTTTTGTTTAGGTTAACGATAACATTATGTTAGATAGGTTTAAATTTTAGGTACTTTATACGAGTAGTACGAGTATGTGGCAGAACTGGGTTGACAGCGTTACGTGTTGCCTGGCAACTGATACCTCCTATCGCACACATGCATACACACACACACACACACACATGCATACATATATAAATAGGCCTAAGCGTGCGATTGGAAAATACGGTTTACTCTTTTATGATTGATTTGTGCGTGTTATTAAGATTGCATATCGGGCTGGCAACGTCGACGCGACACGGTCTTAAGGTCTAAAGCCCGGCCATAAACCATCTGAAGAGCAGGTACGGGGTCGGGCCTTATGTGTACCGCCACATCATGCCTACCACACACACACACATACACACACAAATTATATATATGTCTTTGCTAGTTTGTACTCAAACAATAACAACAATAACTTGTATAGTGCTCATAGTTCCCTTTGATAAATTCGTTTTTAATCAATCTACAATACTTTTTGTTATTGTTGTTTATGTTGTATGTTTGCCAACAATTGAATGTTTGTTTTTCTATGCCACAATTGTTTAAAGTCTCAGTGAAAAGTATCTCGATTTCAATTTGTTTATAATTTTGGGACAAATCGTCGCACAGTTCTTAAGTTCATTCGATTCTAATCTTCATGCTTGACCTCTTCGCCTGCGCATTGCTCATCTATCTATCGCTTCTAATGTAATGAAAATTCAAGAAAAATGACACACAGACACACAGACACACACACACACACACACACACAGAAGTACATAGTAGATGTTTAGTTGGGGCCTTATACGCTGAGAGCAAAATTTATATTAATATTATATATATAGTATTTATGTCAATATATTTTTTAATAAAATGTATATATAAAAATATGTGTATATTGTATATGTATACATATTATAATGTTGTATGCACATCCATTAAAATGAAGCTAAAGATTGTCAATTATCAGCTTGACTTAAAGTCTTAAGCACTTTTTTCTGGAAATTATTTGTTTTCAGTGTCTTTGCTTTTTTTTTTAAATTAATACATATAATAAAACAATTTGTATTTTAGGTATCTTTTTTTTTATATAATATAAGCAATTTAAAAAATTCTATTGGCATTTGTAAAAAACAAATAAAATGCGCCATAAAATATATTGATGTTGGCTTTATGGAATCAACATTTAAAAATAAATATATATGATGTGGACAGATTAAATTAAAATATGAATAAATTCGATGAGTGCAATTTATTGATTTTCTTAAATTATACTAGTATGTATATATTGTATTTTCAAATAATATAATATTATATAGAACTTGTGTTAATTTATTGTAGGCAATGCAATAAAATTGTCCGATGTTTGCATGATGAATGGCTCAAAAATTCTGAGGTTTGGAATACAAATGTAGTGTGAATACTCGTTTCATTTCAATGAATATTGCTAAACTAGTATAATAGTATGTAGCACGCGCTTCGTTCGATTGAAGAAGGTCTTAATCAACATGATCTCCAGGTTCAACATGATCACATACATACTATTTACAAATGCCAGATCGAAATAAGCCGCCATCGAGAATTTCAAATTGCTAAACGACGACACTAATCTACGATTTATTTAAATATGGTCCACAAGACGGTTAAAAAGATCAATAGGGCCAAGGGTACCTGTTAGCCAGGTTAAAACAAATGCTACCCGTACAAATGTTGGGCCTTTGTTGTTGCTGTTGTATCTTTGAGATACATAGATACATATGCTTCCTCTAGTGCTTTACATCTATTGCTTCCTCTCTAACTTAACTCCTTAAACTATGAAGTGTGTGCGCCTGTGTCTCTGTGCGTGTGTGTGTATGTATGTATGTGTGTGTGCGTGTATGTATACAATTTTTATTGGTCAACCTTCTTGATTGCCGCGTTTTTTGGTACCTGTTTTAGCCATTGTCTGTCCGCTTATCCGGGCCGTCCCTTTGCAGGTTTTAGGCGTTCAAACAAAATTTAGCCGACAATTATTACGGCGTTGAGCTTGGCATTTGGCTTTGGCTTTGGTTTTGGTTTTGGCTTTGGCTTTGATATTTCAGTTTGGACACAGGTTTCGTTATGGGCGTTATGCTTATGAGCACACATCGCACTCAGTTTGCTCATACTAAAAGATACAAAGATACAATAACTTCCAGCACGCTCGCGTGACTATCCCCATAGGTCTCTCACTACTACCACCATCACCACCCCCTCAACCTTGCCCCCGCCCTACACCCGCACCCTTTACCCGCTTATGCCAGTCCACCCTCTATAGATTTGCTTTTAGTAGTTTTGCAGCAAACGAGGCATATATTAATTTAATGAATGAGTTGATTCTACATTCGTAGAAATGCCAATAATAATACTTAGCGTCTACACACACACACACACACACACAGACCCCAAGATACATTAGCATAGATACAGATACAGGTATGTGTAGAGCATTGAACTGAGCATTTTTACTAACAGCAACAACCAAAAATATTTAACGAAAGAAAAAAAAAGGAAAGATAGAAAAATTAATAAATACTAAAACGAAAACCTGTTAACTATAAATGATTCAACCTTAAAATGATTAATTAATTAAAATTCACAGCATTAAACTGAAATTATTTAATGCCAAAAGGATGCTTTCCAGTTTTCGATTTGTATATACATACATATACATACACATATTATACTATAATATTTTTAATTCTTTTTTTTTGTCTCACATTACTGATTACTTTCTACTTCTACGGGCCCATTGGGTATAGTAAATTATTTGTATTTGTATTTGTATTTGTATTTGTATTTGTATTTCTATATGTATATGTATTTGTATTTGTATTGTGCAATATACAACAGTACATTCAGATTTTCATTGGCCTCGTCAAGATCATAAACTAAGCCATTCAAGTCAGCCACATTGTATACAAAATATTTTTATCCGCAAACTAAATATTGCGCAAGGTGAAACATCATTACGATTCGGATGTATGTACATACATGTCCATATCTATGTCTATGTCTATGTCGATGTCTGTGCCGATGTCTCGACATTGTAAATATTTACTTAATAATTAATTTTTCATAACACGTTAAAAAAAGAAGAAGATGTATATACATATGCTAAGCATACAAGATCTTGATCATTTATTGTAATTTAAGAAATTCAAATTAAATTCTGTTGGCTTAAGTAAAAGTGAATTCCAAATTTGTTATATATTAAAATTAGAATTACATGAGGTTATACATAATTCCATCAGAATAGACAAAAACTGTTTAAAAAGAAAATAATAAAAAAGAAAAACCTGATGATTCAGCAGTATAACGATAATTGTTAACCACTGTGCGAACTTCAGATTATTGAAAACTATCTCAAATATCGATTAGTTGCGTGGCCAAGTCCAAAATCCGTTTAGCTTCGTTTTTGGCATCTGTCGTCGAGTGTGGCTTTTATCAAATACTTGAAATGCCACAAAATATTCCCAGGCAATCGTTGTGGATAATATTGATCTTGGGCCTAAATGGTATCTGAAATTCTGACCTAACGAAACTTGAACTAATTATAGATAATTTGCTCGAGTTAAACGAAGCGAAGACATGTTAAGCTTGACTATTATGTATGTATGTGTATGCGAATACCCTGTAGTTATGAGATGAATAAAACTACGGCAAGACCAATATAAATGTTGTTTTCCATTTAATAATTTAATATACTTTTCCCAATATAGTTTTTAAAACTTATTGTTTTTTTTTTTTTTTTGATTTTAAGCTAAATAAATTATACGGGTTTTCGATATTATTAATTTTTACCAAATAAACAAGAAACAGGAATCAAAAAACGACTGAGACAAAGTTCTAGGGAATACTTTTTCTGATATGTACATATATATGTATATGTATGGGTGTATAATATACTATTCATAGAATTTTTTATTACATTAAAAAGTCAAGATTGCGATTTAAATTTCTTAGAGTTGTTATAGTTTTTTTTTTTTTTAAATTTTTGTTATACTTAAACTTATGATTTCCGTGGCATATGAACATGTATGTATGTATGATATGTATGTTGTTTTTGCGGTTCGTTTGCTGATTTCCGTACAATGGGCATTAGTAGGGCTATAAATTGTGAGCAAACGTTAAAATTCGAGTACCCTAACTGATTATTCATACGATATCGTGGCATGCGGGCTGACGCCAACATTATTCTGATACCATATGCCAATTGCCCGAAAGGGTTATCGAACAGTGCGCAACGTTTGTTTCCCAAATTTAGCAGAATTCAATACGATACATACGCATATACAATACTTAACTACATACATATACACCTATCGCACATACATACAGTATATATTGTATAAAAATCATAACATTTATATATTGTACATTCATCATTGTCAGAAAAGGGTTTTCGCACATTGTTATTACTAGGAAATATTAAGTTTATTTTTTATTTTTTAAATTAACTAAATTACTTTTTTTAAAGTGAGCAATATTGGATTTTTCTTAAATATGAAGTAGTCTTAAAAATAAAATTAGAACAAATTTTTAATCGTTATTTATTTTGAATTTTTTATTGTATGGTGAAGCTGTTTTTAGTTTTATGTTAAATTCATGGCATTCTTTAATATATTGCTTTTGATAAACATTTCTAAAAGTAAATCAGAAATCGATTCGATTTGGTAAAAACTTTAATAAATTTCCCGAAAAGTGTCAGCAGCATAGAATTTTTCCAATGACTTTTAAAAATAAAAACGATTCCAATGGGATGCAATTCTCAGAGCTTACGGTTCAGACTGCACGTCGATCACCAATCACTATCATCAATTGATCAATCGATCAATCGATCTTCCTTTTGGATACAATAAATAAATTAAGTCAAATTAAATAGAATGGGTTCAAAATTATGCTAACGATCGGATCAAATTGCATCTGAGTAAAAAAAGTAATCTTATATTATTATAAAAAATAATGACACAAATTATACATATATGTATGTAGCATATTAATATTTGCGGTTGTTAATTATTGTGATATAATTTCAATATTAAAATCAGTATATAGATGTTTTACAAAAATTGTAATATTCCAGATAATTTAAAATTTTATTATTTGATAACATTAAAATTTTAAAATTTAAACATTGTAATAATCGTTATTATTTTATTTTTTTGAAAATTGATTTAATTTTATTATTATTATTATTTTATTTTAATTAAACTACTGAGAAAATAAAACAAATATTAATAATAATAATTGTAAATAATACTTCGTTAAATTACAATGAATTTGTATTTATATTTATTTAGAATTTAATAATCGTCAGGAATTTTATTTGAGTTGTTTGTTTTTTGTTATATTTTAAATGCTCTTTTATCGGTTTTTTGTATTCGTATTTTGATTTTATTTTTTTTAAAAAAATATACAGAAACAGGCAATAAATAGTTTTAAATTTGCCAAATGGCGCGATAAAAAACAAAAATAAAAAAAAAACAAATAAATTGCACGCCAAATGGAATACGACAAACCGCTGACCACAGCGGGGCAAAGGGTGATGCAAGGGGAGGCAAGTGCATGTGCTTTCTAACTTCTTATCAAGCTCAAAAAGAAAAACTTAACGCTCAATTCCTTAATGCGTGTTTGAAATTAATTTTTTTTGTATTACGTGTGTATTTCAAAGTGCGCAACTTTGATTTCAAAACTGGAGCATAATTCTTACCGCACCCCCTCCCTTTCAGCTGACGTATTATTATTTGGTTGTGTAAGAGTGTGTTGTGTGTGTGTATGTATGGGAAGTCTGCGGTTAAAACTTGGATAAATATCCCCATCACACACACACGATCTTCAATCGGCATGCCCTTAAGCTTAACCCTGATTTCCGACATCGCGGTTTCTGCTTTTCATTCAAAAGTGCTCGCTTCCGCCCCATATTTGCAATTACAATTAAAAGGCAAAGTGATAACTCGCTGTACAACGACTCATGAATACCCTATCCTATCCTAGTCTTAATAGACTTTATATAACTATATTTAATTAATTCAATTAATTTACTTAATAATAATAAAAATAAGTAACAATTTAAATTAACTTTACTTGACATCAGACCTGTATATGGTATGGTATTCATATACACTTTAGAACAACGAGTACATTGATTTCTACAGTGGGTTGTTGTTGTTGTTGTTGCTGTTGGCAGTGGCAAAAGTCAAAGTTTGGATTAATCATCAATCAAATGGGAACAATATAAATTAATCACGAATATAAAGAGAACTTGACAACGTTTTGTTATGAGTACGAGTATGAGTATAAGTACGAGTATTTGAGTATTTGAGTATTCGAAAGACCTACTCATCTTGTGAAAGTTGTCACACTGACGTAGCACGCATGTACATATGTACAAATGTATGTACCATATGTATGTATGTATATGTATATGAATATATTTTTGTATTTCGAGTCTTGGTTATCATACGCTCTGCTCATTCCATTCTCAGCTTAGACAATTCTCCCATTCATGGGGTGTGTCTCTCTTGTCTGCGTTTTTTTGTTTCTATTGAACTATACATATATATTCGTGTACATACATATGCCACATACTATATACATTCTTATATAAATCGGTCTTGCTATCGAAATGCCAAGCAAAGTCCAAGGTTTTAAAAATGCCATAGATTCACCTTCTCATATTGGCAATTTGTGTGAAACGAAGTGTATGTACATATGTACGGACATATGCCATACATATACATACATACATATGCACATGTATTTGTATTTAGTTGGCAACGCGTATTAATACAATAATTACATAAACACTCGATTAATCGATTAATCTCTTGTTAACCACATATATATCGTATTTGAAATTGAATTGTTTATACTTAAAAATAGAATTAACACTAGAAACATATTATTTAATTAAATTAATAACATTATTCTCTATGTTGCAAACATAATGCATAATAATTACAATTTATTTTTTTTTTTACTCACGTTTGTTTATTATAATATAATTGATTTTGAATATTTTTTTCCAGGGAATTTAAGTTGTCATATTTTTGTATTGTGTATAAACATTTAGAATTTTTAAAAATTCATTGATAACGGAAATTAATACTAATTGGCAATTGAAGAAGTTTTCATTTAAGATTTAAATTTTTATTTTTTGTTTTTGTTTTTGTAAACACTTGTAAAATTGCATACACAAAGATTGCAAGAGATTTTTGGATAATCTTTGGGTAAAGACATAAAGAATCGTTCAGCAAACATCCTCAAGAGCTGTAAATGGACAAGACTCGTTCATGTGGTGTGAGTACACTCATGAGTTCCGTGGGAATTTGTCAAGATGTCGTCATGGTCGTTTGGGCTCTTCCGCAAACCATTATCATCATCTGGCATTATCAGTGAAGCATTCAAAAGAACGTTTTATCTTTTATTACATTTCTTGTCTTCAGTCGCTTTATCTGTTAACCTCATCCACAAGGTCGGGCGATCCGAGAAGAACGCACACATTCAGCACATCAGTTAACTTATTTGACGGGTTCTACGGTTCGAATTCGAATTCAAACTCGAATAAGAGTTCGATTTTTGTTTTAATTTCGAACGTATTCTCCGAGAGTCAATCTGACACTTACGATACTCAACGATTTTTTCTATTTGCAACATTTTATTTTGTTTGATTTTGTTGTTTTTTGATACCCTACACCACAATAGCTACTCCAAATGGGGTATGATAAAAAACAATGTCTGAATGTGTAATCGTATACCTTTTACTTTTTATTCTATCGTATAAGACTTGACACAATTTCTGCCTGATTTTCTTGCACTAATGCCAAGATCCGGGAGAATCGGCGAAAAAAATAAATATTTATAAAATTAGATAAAATGAGCCACAAAATATTATTCATAAAAGTATTCATAATGGAATAACATGTTTTTATACACAGTTTTTTTCTGCCCATTAATTATTTAAAAAAGGTTGTTGAACCTATTCGAGATGAATCTTCATTCTTTGAAAATGTATTTTTAAGCGTCCAAAACAAAAACTAAATTTTTGTATTGTATATGTATATACAAAAATATAAATATTTAAAAATGAAAATTCAAAATACAAACAAAATACAATAAAAAAAAGGAAAGTTGTAAAAATGTTTGAATAAATTTCCAAGTATGTATTTTTATTTAATTAATTATAATTTAGGTACAATATAAAAAAAATTAATTAAGGATAATATAATTACAAAATTCAAGCATTGCTGATCTGATATTTATGTATGTATGTGTAAGCATATTGTATAATATATACTGTATGTATACATATGTATATATATATATAATATAAATGGTTGCTCTGGGTTGACCTTTTAATTTCTTTCTTAAATTATATATGCATATGTATGCATTCGTAAAATGTATGTGCAGAGTTGCATATGTATGGTACACATGTATGTATGGATGTATATGTGTGTATGTATGCATATGTTTGCTTGGATATTTTTGCATTTGCAGATAATTGAAAGGATTGAAGTGGCTTGTACATGCGCCACATGCATGCCATATGTCTGGCTTTTTCGCTTCGTCTTTGGCTCTGGATCGGGATGTGGATCTGGATGTAGATGTGGATTGGGATGTGGCTGTAGATTTGGGGCCTGTGGATCTGGGGACTAACTTGGGCCATCATGCATGGAGAGATGAAGAAGGGAGGCCAATTTATTTTAAACAAAATGCGGGTCACGAAATGTTTAACCCGAAACCGGAGGCAAACAGGCAAACAGTTGCAAGGCACAAGCAACTATAACAATAACAACAACAACAACCACAACAAAAAAGAATAACAATAACAAGGCAATTGAAAAAGAAAGTCACGTAAATGTACGAAAAATTGGCAACAAATGAGATACATATACGGATACCAGAGAAAAAGAAAGCAATGAAAATGAAAGAAAATTAATTGAATATGTAATACATTTCTTTTATTTATCCTTTTCGTTCACTCTCTCTCTCTCTCTCTCTCTCTCTCCCTAAAAGACTGTCTGTCTCTCTCTTTATTATCATCCCCTGCGAGGTCCCGCATTATAGAATGTCTTTGTACTTTTCGGGTTTTTGCCCTTTGTAAATTGCAGCCTGGACTTTGGGCTGAGCCTAATCGATCTTTGAATGGACCTACATCAACCCAACAACTGCCGATTATAATCGAATAACTACCATATATCCTTGTGCATATTTACATACACACACACACACACGCACACACACACACACAACCGAAATGCAAGATTATCCTCCTATGTGGCATTTATTTGAATGGTTCCTTGTGTTTCTCTTAAGAATTTCAAAACGAATATCGATATTAACAGAAAGTATTTTGTAATTGGATTTAGTTTTTGTTACTTTCAAAATGATTATTTTTTATTAAATATATATATATATACTAACAATTTAATTATTATTTAATTTACGGTTGATTTTCTATTGAATTATTTTTTTTTTTAATTTTCCTTTGTTTTGTTTGACATTTTTCAATAATAAGTTTTATTTTTTTAACATGCAATAAAACTCAAAACATATTCATTCACAACTGAATTGAATAAAAACTTAGGAAGAAACTATTAATAGTAAAGGATAATTTATTAAAATATAACTGAAAGCGGTTGCGGTAATAGCTTTTTACTGGTATGCCTGATTTATTAATAAATTATTCGTTTTAACTTTTCGATAGTTTAAAAATAAAACGCAATACCAGCAAACATCCAAATGTTATTGTATATTCTGTAGAGTATTCCCATTAAATTTCCATTTTTTTTTTTTATTACTAATATGTATGTACATACATACATACAGAATACATACATAATATATGAAATTTAGAGCACTTTTTTTTTATTTTGGGTATGATGTCTATCGTGTCGAGTGTATGATAGGGTAATATATAGTCCATAGCTTATAATATATGTAACAATGTATGTATGTACACATATGCAGACATGTGTGTGTGTCTGTGTGTGTGTGTGTTATACCATTTTGGGTGTGTTGTTGCCATTCTCATTTTATGAGCCATTAAGTGCTTGTTATGCTGCAATTTACGTTTGCTGCCATTTTACGAGTTTTTAATTTTAACACGCACACTCGAAAATGTTTCCAATGATGACTGAGCCCTAAACTAACCAATGCCACCCCTCCACACCCCCCCCCCCACTCATTTGTCCCTTTTGTACTAGTCATTTAAAATATGTTGATTAACGCTTAATTGGCGAAAATGTAACATTGCCCAGAGTCCAGACAAGTTTTGTTTGTTTTTTGTTTTTTGGTTTTTGTTTCTGTTTCTGTTTTTTTTTTTGGCTAATTATGCGGTCACTTTTAATGTACGGTATATACTACATACTATATTCATACATCGAGAATGGCTCGTTGATTGTTTTTTAGTGTTTTCATTTTTAGTACGATAGTTGACTATTTTACCCTATAACTAAATAAATACAGAATTAAGAGAATTAAGAGAAAACAAAAAATGTTAATGTTCATGTTATGTAAATGTTTTAAATGGACGGTGATAAAAGCAAATTCTGAGTCAAAGTATCACAAGAAGATATAAATTTAATATTTATTATCTAATTAAAATGAACATATGTATGTATGTATCTACATATACGTGCCAGCCTCTATGTGTATCTATACATACATATAATACGTACATATACACATGTGTATGTACAATCTCTCACTTTGATCGACTAAAACATTAATAATTTCATATTAAATGAATATATAGAATGTACCATGAATATGTATGTATATAGCTTTACATATATAATTCTATTTTGTAGTTTGCATATTTATTCATTCACTCGTCACGGGGTCTTCGACCCCCAGAAAGGAAAATTAGTCAAATTTCCGTTGGAAAATGCGCGACTGACTGACACTAAAAAGATTGACAAGACAAAAAGTAAAGAAACATTTGTCGCGACAACCCGAGACAACTAACAGAAATAGTCGAGCCACGTTGACGTGACACATACGTACATACAAACGCCCACATATACATACACATGTTCAATATATTATATATATTCATACTATATATTAAAGTATGTACTAAGCACATAATGTGCACCCCAGCAAAGCTCTGCTCATTAAGTAATTTATCATTGGCAAAAGCCAAGACTCAATGCAGGACTCTATCATCTTCAAATTGCTAAAACTAAACTAAACTAATAATATTACAAAAACAATAACAATAACAACAACAAACAAAAGAAAACTAATAAACTTTAAAATCAACAAAATTAAAAAAAAGAAAAACATAAAATGAGCCGCCATTCTTGACATTGTCTAGTACGATATGATACGACTATCTAATTACTTACGAATAGTATGAGCGACATACCATATACATACATACATATATGTACAAATACATATGCATATATATGGGTATTTATTTGTGTATGTATATGCGATATTTATAGTTATAATAATGTTCTATATTCGCTGACTGTGTTAATTGTTTTTGACGCAATTCAAATTCTTAATATTTACATTAAAACTAAATATGTATTTATATTATTATTTTTTTAAATATTTATTTAAAAATTATATTGCATAAAAATGATATTTAATATAATATACTTACGAATATGTTGATTAATGTAATTGTATATAAAATGTAATTAATAAAATTAGAGAAAAGTTGAGATTGCTCCACTAATATTTTACAAACTATACGAGGATCTATAATTTATTATTATTATTTATTTCGGAATTTTGCAACTTTTTTCCATTGCGAACTAATGAAAAATGATTAAATATTTATAATTCGATTTTTATAGTTTTAAAATGATATTAGAAAAAATGAAACATATATTTAATAAATATTCGAGATGTTTAATTATTGTAATAAACAGACATACGGGACAGATAAAAATAATTTAGATTGAATAAAATTTAAGTTGAGATTTTTGTTTAAAAATATTATAATTATTATTTTACATTTCCTAGATTTCTACCTCTGTTCATTTTATATTTGCACACATATATATAAGAAGATAATAATTATACATAATTATTTCGTTTATTAAGTTTTTTATATTTAAGAATTAAATTCTATAATTGTAACTTAGGACTTCAGAAAAAAATTTTGAAATAAATTTTTAAATTCATTAAAAAAAATTGTGCATATTCCATATATGTTTCTTAATTTAATAATAATAAATAATAATCAATAATTTAAACTAAATCAAAATAATATACAATATATATAACAGTTTCTGGTATTTAATTGAGTTTTGATACCCTACAATTTGTGCATATGAAGGGTAGGTGCAACTATTTGCTGTTTTTTGGCTAAATAAATTATTACTTTTGCTTTTTCTTTAGCATTTGACAATATTTTTATTTTTATTATTTCTGTGGCTCAACAATTGTTTTAAATGTTTCTATAGAAATCACCTCATTTATGTCAAGAAAAATGAAAGAGTAAGTATGACATTAACTAAAAAAAAACATAAACAAAAACAATTAAGAAAAAGAAAAAAATGAAAAGAAAATCAAAGAAAACACAAAATTGAAAATATAGATATAGTTTGACACGGCGAGGTGATAAAAGATATTTACGAACGAATGTGTTGTTGGCTTTCAATATTTCAATAATTTTGGTTACGTTTGTTTTTTTTTTTTTTTGGTTTTGTTATTATTTTTGTTTGAGGTTCATTGACATTTAATGGGCGATACACCAATTGTGTTGCCGCTTGTTGCCACACAACGGTAAATTTAATCAGCATTATCACTTGCTGCATACCACAACAACAAGACGGGACGGAAACTATCGCAAGTCACATGAATAGCTTCGATATGGCGTTAATATCTATCGTATGTACATACATACATACACACAATTATGTACATACATTTGAACATACACTGCACCTACATACATATATGTTTTTATAAATACTTTCAATTATTTTCGTTGTCTTTGGCCCATTTTTATTACCAATCAGCTGCTTGCCACAAAATTTGAATTGCCAATTTTTGTATATGGCAATATTTAGTATAAAAATATATAAACAATTATTTATGTAAGCCAAGTAGACTAGATTCGCAGAAATGTACATATACATATTCATATACATTATACAGCATGTATGTATGGTATGTGTGTACATATTTATACAGTTAATACACTTAAACATCTTATGGATTGCTGATGTTCCAAGATTTTCTTTCTTTATCATTGTGAGCTGCTTTTGAAAACTTTGTATTACCGTCTGAATATCCGGCGAAATGTTTCGGATTGCAATCACAATATATTGAAATATACACCATATACAATATACTGAATTCTCACAGTATTTGCGCAAAAAGCCATCCCAAAAATGCCTCCTTGACCTTAAGCATAGTGTGAAATATCTGAAAAAGTATTTTTCATACCAAAATAAAAAATTCTTGACCTGTGTGATTTGTTTGATCGTTCCAAAAATCTGGCATTATCTATTAAGATGCAAATTTGCAGTTAAAAATGTTTGAATAAAAACTAATGCAGCTAATTTTTTTTGTTTTACTGAAATTAAACTTAATTTTTAAAATTTTCATGTTTTTTTTTTTTGTGATTTTGGAAATATATAAGTACATACAATAAGTAAAAGTTAAAAAGTTTTTAGCTAAAGATACATTAAAAACATTTGGATACATTTTAGCAAAATTATGTATTTAAATTTAATAATAATGTATGCTTAGATTTATACGTGGAGAAGCTGATGTCATGTGAAGTATGTGCACATACACATAGATACATACGTACGCACATATGTATGTATGTATGTATGTAGTTAGATACAGATACAAATTCTAAGTATAATTGCCACAAAGAGTTCGCCCAACGGATTCGAAAGTCAATAAAGTGAAAACAATTTACCAACGCGTTGCTGCCTCTTGCTTGCCCCAAAGAAAAGAAAGTCTACGACAATTTTGAACTTGAGTCGTGCTACACATACATACATACATACATACATACATGTGTACACATACATATACATATGCATATTGGTATATTTCTATTATGTTTAGGCGCTTAGTGCTTTTTTTTTCATTTGGGGCGGGGTCGTTAGATCATCTTTGGGTTCATAAACGTGTAGAACTGTGTTAATGAGCACCTCTTGCAACATTCAGCTGTCCACGGCAGCTGCCAACGCTTCCATTGTGATTTGTGTTGCATGTAAATTTGTAACTTTTGTTGCGCTGTTGAATACAAGTACAACTAAGTACATTTATATCCAGGTAAGCAGAAGTAATCCCCCCTTCCCTTTTCAGACGTTCTCCTGCCACACATTGTGTTGCGTCTTGGGCTAATTACGTGTACGCACACACACACACATGCACGCACAGACACTCATATACGCATACGCACATACACGCACACATATATACAGACATAATCTGAGGCTGACCACTGTTGTTTGTCATCATATTGGGTAACACCTTTCAGCGACTTCCCATTTCGCCCGTTGACAACATGAGTGTTGGCTCTTGCCACACAGTCGACCAAAGGCCAAAATCGTATGGCCAATATCGTACGGCCAATATCGTATGGCCAGTATATTGTATAGCATGGTATATAGCCAATCGTAGCTACATACTGATCCTAAGTTAATTTTTGGGATGAGATTCTTTACTCCCATCTCGTTCTTTGCACAACTGCTTGACGAGCAGATCTCCTCTTTGTGGCATGATTGATCAGTTGATCAGAGATCAACTCATTTGATACTTGATTGATCACTGTTGCTTTGAAATAAGTATTTATTTACTTTTATTATTAACTATCATATTCTAAGCATAATAGTACAATGTTATATTATATTTTTATGCAAACTCTTATATAGTATATGTAAAATCATTCAGGGTATCTTTTAGTCGTGTACTTGCAACAGGAGAACACAGTTGTTGCTGTTCGTTATTATTCAAATTTTCAATTGCTCTTTCGCCGCAGGATACCTGATGTCCTTGCCTCACGTGCCGTGTCCTTAGCCCGATCAAAATGTGAATTGGACAACAATTCCCATAAGCAAACAGCTGCATAAATATTTTTCAATTAACCGCAAAAGCAACTTACGGACATGACTGCTGCATCTTGTGGATAATGGATTACAGCAATCCATAAAAATAATTCTATGAAGGACATCATTGAAATCGAATGTGGTAGAGAGAGTTTAGACCTTTTCGAGTGATGATACTGATCCATTCAAAATTAAATTTATAATAAATAAATGCATATGTATCTGTAATTATAATTGTAAATAAAACATTAAAAACGAAACCAGAGAGTTTTCATCGTGATTGGATTTATTTTATGCAGTTGCAATCAATATGTGCGTGCCACAAATCTCATGGCATTCAAGTCTCTTGCCCCACCCAACAAGTGCAACTTCATTAATGATTTTCAACTAAATAATTATGATTATGATTGGAATTGGGATGGGAATGGGTTGTGCTGCTTAGTGAACGAGGTACAGATAGCGCCACATTAAGTGGTAACTGCAATTGCAATTGCCACTCCAACTGCAACTGCAACTGCAATAGCCAAATGATGCATCATCATCAAAGGACACGCAAGTGCATTCATTGTTTAACTGCTAAGCCAATTTGCCAACCATCATAATTTTATGGAAATGGAAGCTACAAGGAGCACGAAACTAATAAACGACATAAGCCCGACCAACTGGCAACTGGCAACTGGCAACTTGCAACTGGCAACTTGCAACTGGCAACTTGCAACTGGCAACTTGCAACTTGCAACTGACAACTTGGCCACTTTCCACTGGAGGCCATTCGGGAACTGGGCAACTGGGTTGATGATTACGCAGCCGGGACAAAGGATCTTAGCCATGTGCAATGCAATATCATAACACAACATGAAACGTGTTTTTCCTCCTTCTTCCCCTCCTCCTCTCTTTTCTTCTCACAGTCACAGGGCGTCCGTCTTCTAAAATACTTACTTTTCATGTGACAGCTGTTGCACCACTTTGTCCACCTTGGCAAGCCAACAACAACAACTACAATAACAACAACTGTAACAGCTTTGGGCATTCTCCTCAATCCATAGACCAGTCAATAGAGACGGACCAGACAAAACCAAGTAAAATGCAAAAAATAAAATCTATTTTAAGTGCACCGATCCTTGTATACCCTTTTTTTAATCAAAATATTTTGAAATCAGATTAATATTTTTAGTGTTTTATAGATTTTAAATTACGTTTTAAAAGATATTTTATTTAATTTATTACATTTATTTTATGGATCTCTAGAATTAAAGGATTGATTGTTTCTATAGTATTATAATAAAAAACATGAAATCTTTTTAGGATCGAATAATTCTAAATAGAAATCAAGATATGATCCATATGACTAATGGATCCATTTATAAAATTTACAACTGAAATTTTAAGTGGAATATCAAATTTTAATTATGTAATAATATTGATCGGCGAATAATAAAATTAAATTAAAATATGATATTAAATTTAATATTTTTATGTTATATCACCACGATGGGTGACAAACTTTGTAACAATATGCAATACGCAATGTAAGGGTACTCAAACTAGGAAAGAATAAACTCCGATTTTACAGGCAGCAACGCAGACGCGGCGTCGTTTTTTTTTTTTTGTTGTTTGCTTTTGTTTGGTTTTGTTTTTTTTTTGTTTCTTTTCTTTTTGTTTTGTTTTTTTTGTTGTATTTCTCGTATTATTGTCTGGGGCAGCAGACGACTCGTTTCGTTGGGCATGGGTATTTTTGTGCATTTGTTTTGGTTCTCTATTCTATACGAGAGCAACGTTGTTGTTGTTGTTGTTGTTTGCTTTTTCATGCTCTTCACTTTTTGCAAAACTTGTCTGAGTCATCTGAAGACCAAAAACTGAAGCGAAGAGGAAGGTGAAGGCGAAGGCAAAGGCAAAGGCGAAGACAAAGACGGAGACGGATGAAGATAAAGATGCATCAGACGCCTGTTGCTTGTTGCCTGTTGCCTGCCGCCTGTTGCTTGGCTCAGCTCAACGTCGACTGTACTTGCCGCTGCCGCAATAAATTAAAATTATGATGTAAGCACAAATACACATACACATACACATACACACGCACATACACATGCATATGTACATACATTATGCTTGTATGCACATAAATATGTGCGTACATGCATCAACATGTTATCAGAAGTTGCAAACTTTGGTGGCTATGAAACACGAAACAAGCGAAAGCAACGTTGCATTTACACAAAAGGAACGAATTTTGTATACCCTATATGCAATACATTTGTATGTACATGCGCACATACACTCGCCACAAAAAGTATGCGTACACGATCAATGCATGAATTTGTTGATCAACAAAAACTGTGACATTATTAATATTACATATTTTTCGATTTATTGTTTATACGAATGATACATTTATTTTTGGTAATTACACTATGTTTCGCATTCTTTAAATATACAAATAAATTTATTAAAAATTAAAAACAATTAAAAAATGTGGAACAGAATCATTAAATTTATTAAGAAGTTGGATTACGCTTTCTTATCACAAATTCGAACAAAGTATTTGGCATTGATTTGGCCAGCATTTGGAAAACAAGCATAAATTTTTTATTTAATTTTAAAAATAAATTTTAAGTGAAATACAAAAAATTGTATACTTATTTAATTTAATTTAATTTAATTTTTATACAAATATACATATATTATCATTTATACAACAATTAAATTCAGTATCATTAAGTGAGGGTGTATTTCTCGTGGAAGTATGATCAATTTATTGTATAATAGTAGTATTTATTGATCAACAAATTATCAAATTTGGCTTTGAACGGGAGCTTAAGTTCTGCAAGGTCAATGACCTCAAGCACAAAGATCAGAATGTGCGATAAAAATAAAATAAAACAATGTTTAAGCTACGATTATGCATTATGATCTATTGCATAAGGAACTTGGGTGAGCAGCTTAAGTAAGGGTATATTAAGCACCTACATATACATATGTAATATGTATATACATACACATACATATTTGTACACATACACATACAAATACATAGATGTACATACATAAAAGTATAACAAGCCGATGGCAGCGAATTGAATGAATGACGACACGCTGACAACGAGTCGCCGCAAAAATTGCAGCTTGCAACATGAACATGTTTTATGCGATTGCAAGGCGAGAAACAGAAATAAAGAGAATATCAGAGAGAGAGAGAGAGAGCGAGCGAGAGCGAGAGAGAGAGAGAGAGAGAGAGAGAGAGAGAGAGAAAGGGAGAGAGAGAAATGAGAGGATGTGGACGAGGATGCAGGCGATGCATCTCATCTGCGTATGAAAGCTGATTTAAAGCGCGTCGCGACGATTGGACATTGTTTTGCTTTTGTTTTATAAAGGAAGTGGAAGTGGTAATGGAAGCGGCAGTTGCAGTTGCAGTGGCAGTGGCAGTGGCAATGAATGTGGGAGTGGCAGTGGCAGTCTGTTGCGGCTATTGCGGAAGGAAGTTACGCCCGTTTTGGGCAGCGCGTATCTCTTGAGCACCGCAACAGTTGTAAGATACACCCCCCTCCTCCGCCCACCCGGTGGTTGCAGTGGCATACTCGTAACTAAATAATTTATTGAAGTTTAACTATTATTATTAAGATTATTATACACACAAATTTATATTTAAGTGCTTTTAAAATGCAACAATTTTTATGTTGATGCCACAAATGTTTTACAAATAAATATTATTGTATTGTAGTAGATTCTGTATAGCAAGTGCACTTCGCTGAACTTTCTTAGATTGATTTATAGTACACATACATACATACATAAATGTATGTATATGTATATATGTATATATAATTACATATACACATGTATTTTTATATTTTGTTAATCAAAGAATTGATTTCGTAAGTTCAACATGAAATTGAATTGGAGTGTCTAACTCTAATTTGTACGCGCACACATGTATACATACATATCTACACACATGTATACATACACACATACATGCATATGCATATACGTACATACTATGTTGAAGATTTGTGAATACCAACGCGGTGACATTTTCCATGTGTTGACAATATTTCTTTTTTTTTTTGTTTTTTGTTTTTCATATTTGTTTCCCGCTTTTTGCTCCTCTTTTACCTACTGGGCGCAGACACGCCTCTACGATTTGCTTACAAACTCGCCTCATGTCGCAAACACATACCAATATACACATATGTATGCATGTATGTATGTATGTATGTGTGTATGTATGTATGTATGTATCATATGTATATACACATGCAGATGTATACATGCATATTAACAACTTAATTGCCTCATTTACTCACGACACATACACTTGTATTTCATACATACACCAACCATAAAGTGAAATGATCCTTTGATTTTCTTTTCTTCTTCTTTCTGTTTCCCATACACTTTATAAACAAATGACAGTTTAAAGCATCTGCCCAAGTATCCACTTACAATTGTTGATTCTCTCCCCCCCTCTCTCACTCTCTCTCTTTTAAACAAAAAAGAAAAAAAAACACTTAAAAGTCAGTCAGATTCGATCATTTGATTGATTGAATCTTTATGTGGAGTTAACAATGCAACAAATTAAATTAAAATAAACATTAAAAATCTCTTTTACTTATTTGTACTAACAAATTGAATAATGATATTTAGGGAAAACAATATTTAAAAAAAAAATGAAAAAAATACGAATATGTATGTACATACATTTATATGTTTAATATGTATATTTAACATTTTTGTGATATTTTCGAAAATATTTGTTGTAATTTTGTAACTGTTTTTTAAATATTTTGTATTATAGTTTCAAAGTAAAGGAAAATTATTTCAAAAATATATTTTATAATAAAATGTAGATTTCCAAAGCCATTCACAGACAAAGTTTAGATTTTTTTCTAATTACATTTTCCAAATTGTAACTAAAATGTTCTCGAAACTTATTTTACTTTCGAGAGGTTCCATGGTGTAATGGGTAGCACTCAGGACTCTGAATCCTGCAATCCGAGTTCGAGTCTCGGTGGAACCTAATTTTTTAGATGTGGTATTATTTTTGTATTTGTTTTTGGAATCTCATAAATCTTGTCACAGTTATGTACCGTATGCTTTGATTTGATTATTTTAAATAAATGAATTTAAATTGATTTCCTTTTTGTGGAGATATTTTAGAATATTTTTTTAACACGTTTTTCTCACCTTTTACGAAAACATTTATTTATTTATAAAAATCTTAATCTGTATATGTATATGCAAGTGGTTAAAAAGTATAAACAATTTTGTTACATTTAGATCTGCGTAATTTTTAAATTAAATAGTACGAGCATTATCACGGTTTTCTTTCTTCATTTACTTAATTTTCGAAAATAGTTTAGCTTAATATGCACAAATTTCTATGCAAACGACTTAAGCGCCTCACAAAACTAATCAATAAAAATGCACAAACACACACACACGCACACGCGCATACATACACATATACGCACACATTCATATACATATATGTATATACCGTATCCAAATACTTTTATGATATGAACTATGCGTGATAGAAAAATTTCCATGAGGAACGTGTGAACGGGAAAACCCACAAAAAGGTATAGCCAGTCCATAACCCAAAAACAAAAAAAACAAAAAACAAGAAACAAAAAACTAAAAAAAAAACCAAAAACAAAACACAAAGAAACCTAGAGCTTATAGGCGATGTGGGCACGGGGATACTTAAAATTGTCAACGTACAAAATGCCATAACTACTCGGCAGTGTTTGACCAGGAGATACCCTTCAATTAGGACCTTAGCTTATGCAATAGTACGAGAAATAAATAAATTTTAATTTAATATTTCATAAAATTAAGGCATAAATTATTTTCAATAAAAATAAATATATAAATTTAATTCCATTGCTAAATAATTGTTTTATATTTGGGCAATGCGTTTAGGTGTTACGTACACTCGACCAAGTATATTATACCCAATTGAAACGGTTAAACGGTTAAACGATTTGCCGTGTGCGGTTCGTTTTCGGTTCGATTTCAGTTTCGGTTTCGGTTTCGGTTTCTATTAGTTGGGGAAGAACAAACAGACTCAAAGACTAAAACAACAAGAGAAGAGCCAGTGATAAGATGAATCAAGGGGAACGAACGACACTGTGTCGGCATTTTCATATTAACATAATCAATGAACTATTGAAATGTATATGTGTATGTACATACACACATGCGTGTGTGTGTGTGTGCTGTTGTTGTTGTTGTTGTTATGCCTGTTCTTAAGGGGCTATACTACTAGTATCATAGAACAGCACACTGGGCGGGGCAACACACAGACACATACACACACACACACATGCACATACACACACACACACACGCAAATGGGCATAGTTAATACTTGAATGCACTTACGGAAAATTTTTCAATCAGCTAAAGCAACAGTTGGGCAATTGTTCGACCCCCCACTGATGCGATCATTGTTGTTGTTGTTGTTGTTGTTGCTGTTCTTTTTCTTTTTGTTGTTGTGTTTCTTATTTCGTGTTTACCTATGCAACATGTAAGCCTCGTTATAATCGTACTCGTATGTAAAAAATTTGGTAGAGATCATTCGAGTGACAAAAATTTGTAAAGACAAAAACAATTCCGTTTCCTGAAAAACAAACGTGAAATGATTTTCTAACTAAATATCTTTGGTTAATGGAGATCCTAACGTGCATGTCAATTGCCCAGCGAAAGGAAGCGTTTAGCACTAAACCATGTTGAATCAATTCAGAAATAGGGTGGAGGGGAGAGTTTTTTTTGGAAATATGACAAAAGAACGTCCTAATACCAAAGTATCTTCAGGCACGTGAAGTGCTAAGAATGCAGGAAATTAGAAACCAACGAAACGGTTAGAGCTGATTGTGTCGATCTACAAGATGAGATTCTCAACTGTATGTACATATGTATGTATAGACATGTTTATTAATGTACACAAGTGTATGTATGAAAATATACACATCTACTTTTATTTTTGCATTGCTATGCATTGCAAAAAATAATTAAAACTAAATTTCAAGCTAAATTTGGTAAGTTTGGTTTGTAGAGGTTTAAATAAGATTTGGTAGAGGTTTCGTAGGATATTTTAGTAAAGCCGTGGTGATATTTGGTATAGATTTGATAGGGGTTCGGTAGCGGTCTGCACGAAATTTTTTTTAGATGTTTAGTAGAGATTGTATAGGAGTTTGGTATACTATATACACATTCGAATTACCTAATTTGTCAAATTTAACAAAAAAGTTGCAACTGTTGTTAAATGTGGAATGGTAATTGTTTAATAACCAAATAATAAAAAAATAATAATTGATAACAAAAAAAAAAAAACCAAAAATACCCTTTTATTTATTAATGTTATTTCTTAAACCCAATTATTATTATATATTATATTAATTAAATAAAATAACAATAATAATACTTATTACAAATGGGTTATTGAAAACATATTAAAGCAAATTTGAAAATTTTTAATTAATTAATTAATGGTTTTCGGGCCCGGGCCACAGAGCCAAATTAAATTGGATCTCTACTTTTTGTCCAAAGATATGCTGTCTAAATGGTTAGTAATAGTATGTACATATGTGGCTTAAATACTGTACAGATTGTATTAAAATTTCGAAGAAGTAACGTTGATATTTGAATTTGTAAAATTTTATCGCCTCTTCAGTAGCTAGTCGATTTTAAGTTCCGCCCAAAAGTATGCATTGAATTTTGAGGTTTGAGTCTTTGGTAATCTTATGTGAAACTGCCAACATTCTTATGCTATACAGAAGGAAAATCATTATTATTATTATTATCAATTAGTATGAACTACTAACGAAAACTTTGCTTATAAATATATCATATAATATACACGAATCGGTTCAATTTTCGCGTATTTCCGCATTTTAAACGCCAATATATATATTGCCCGAAGTTTTTTAAAACTTTCCTATTTTGTGGCATATGGCAACCCTGAAACTATGCATCAGCTGTTGCATCACATTCCGATTTATACCATAGAATTTTGCCACATTTATTATAACCAATAACTCGAATTAAAAAAATACACGTACCAATGTAATCATTTGAACTAAGAGTGGGATAAATAAATCTTATATACATACATAAATGCACATATTAAGCGTGCCATGATTATGTTCTCGGATCCGACAGATTAGCCTTGTACGGAGCTTAATGGAGCCTATGCATTGCGAGGACACGACGCGAATTGAAATTTTAAAGCAGCTGAAAAAGGTGAGAACATTTCGGTTGTTTTTTTTTAATTGTTATTCTTGTTACATGTGCTGTTATCCCGCCATAGCGTGAATTGTATGTGCCGAACGTAGATAGTTTATCCATGGATCAGCTGCAGCAAATCTATACTGGATTCATTCAGCCGCGGCCGCGTCGACAGCGACGTGAATGTCAGCGCCCTGAGGCTGTCCACGTGTCAGACGAAGATGTCCTGGAAATGCCAGTGGAAATGATGCAGCTAATGCAGCGCATTCAAGTCGTGTGTGTGGCAGGGGAAAAGCGCTCCAACAGCGAAGAAGAAAACATGCTGCTGTCAAGTGCTCCGAAGCGGATCAAAATCGATTAACAGTACTCAGAGATTACAAATCACAGTCTGAGCATAGCAAAACCTGTGCCCAATGTTTAGCTATTATATGCGATATCCAGCCGTGGAAAAGTTGAAAGCGTTACTTTTGCGGGTACAAGGATTCCATATGCTGCGCTCGTTTAGTTCATGTAGGACAGAGCTAAACGGAAGCGTTAGCATCAGGTGCACCACGAAGGACAAGATGCCATCCATGCTCATTTGGCCGTGAGCGGGGTCATTTGTAAGAACAATTGCCATGCGAAATTGTTTAATAAATATGTATTACAACTGCAAAATTCACAGTAGCTTCCTATTATGGTATATGTGAGCACTAAGAAACGATTTTGGAAAATTCCCTCGGGAAATGTGAAAAGTTGTGGAAAACTCTTTGTTCCTAACATTTTTGTTTTTCATGCGATTTCGTTCATCTTCTTTTGTAACATTCTTAGCGGCAATTCATAAAAATCTGCATATTAAGAATTGCAATAAACAATTTCAATAAACAATTGGCGGCTAATAAAAAGTTATTAAATAGCATGTATAGTTGTTGTTGGAAACGAACGAATACATACATACATATAGCATAAAGTAAAATGAAAACATTTAACTGAAAACGTTGCAGTACATACGCACACATGCATATAACTGCCCATACATATTTGTATGTGTATGTGTGCCTGTGGAATATACGTATATTTTTTTTTGTTTTGACAAGAAACAATTTTCTTTAAATTTTGACATCTCTACAAACAAATAATCTTAACATTAAATTTAATAAAAATATAGAAAAAAACAATTTAGTTGGACACAAATACACATAGAGTTTGCTTTTCTATTATAAATATTAATTTTCTAATAATCTAGGAAAGGAAAAACTCTTAGCATTTTGTGTATTGTTATTATGCATGTATGTATGTATGTATGTATGTATGTTCATAATGTAAATCTATTATCACACCCGCCCCATGGGGAATTGAGTCCGGGTCGCTCCCGAGTAGCGGAGCACAGCGGGATTGCTAGTAGTCAATAAATAAACAAGACATGAGACAACTTTGGCTTTACAAGAAATACAATTTTTCGACTTTATTAAATTTTTTTTACTAAATGAAATATAAAATTTTGAACGGAGAGAATTATTTATTCCTCCTAGTAGACTCCATTCATAGCGTCTTCAGTAGCGCGGGAATAATCCTCTATTTCCGAGTCCAGCAAATGTGGTGAACCTCGAGCAAATTGGATAAAACGAGTAGGATTGTGAAGGGAGCCCATCATATGCCAAATGTCAAAGTTGGGACTGTTGGCAAATCTACGTAACTCAGTCAGAGAACGTTGAGTCTCTTCTACTCCCTGGGTATAGTACTCAGCCTGTGTGAGATATCTTCTAACAGGCAGAAAATTCCGTTGACGTTTCAAGGAATGTGGCAGCACCGGACCGAGTAGATAGTGGGACCCATACGTGAATATTATGATCACAAT
>JBAMCR010000370.1:0-26721 GCA_037075045.1 Mulgravea parasiatica | reverse complement strand
AGAAAGGAACATTTTTTCCCCTTTGAAGATGTCCCCCTTTTTTTTCAACGGTTGTGAACGGTTTTGAAAGAAAAATGGGTGTTGAAACACCAGCTCCCCCCCCCCCCCCCCCCGTTCCGCCATTGCCATCGTATACTTTTAATATTATTCTGCACTTTTCATAATTTTCAATTTGGGTTCTGTTACTGCGGTTCTTCGCTTTTGTTTTTTTTGTTTTTTTGTTTTTTTGCTTTTTTTTTTTTTGAGTTTTATTTTCGCTTGCAACTTTTTGTGCGCCTACGTTCAGAGTTTTTAGTAATTTAATGCAACATGCAATTATGCACAGCCATCTTCGGTCTGCCGCCTCCTTATTAGCCACCGACTGAGCTCCAATGGGCGGCGAATGGGGGCGTTGCCCTCTTTCCTCTCCTCCCCAAAAACATTCAGAGTGTATGGTAGATGACAAATGGCACCATGGCATCGAGGCACCATGGCACCGAGGCACCGTGGCACATGGCGTATGCGTAACGCATGAACAAACGACAGTTGCAATTGCAGCGCTTAACTAAGACTACAAAGGATAAAATCTCTTCAAATATTTTAAGTATTATAGTTAAATTTTTTGACATTGATTAAACTTTTACCAAAGTCATCTAAATACAATAACTGTAAATATATATAATTACCACAAATACCGTCGTGCTTTGCTACTGATTTCTTAATTGAGAAAATTTAAAATCACTTGTTCCCTTTTTTTTTAATTTCTTATTTATTTATTTCCACGCCACCGAGAGACTTGCCACTACCGTACAGACATTTACACTTACATATGCACATACATAATAGTGTCCCCGATATAGTGGTCAGTATTATTATAACATTATATGTATATGATCATTTTGCTCATTGTTCCTAGTTCGTTAAGTTGAGTAGAGTTTTCCGTGTCGCAGTTAAATTTTTGAAGCTAAGACACATTTGAGTTTTTTTTTTGTTTTTTGATTTTTCGCCTTTATTTTTAAAGTGCTAAATTGTGATTTATTTCATCAATTGGAGCAGTGGAAATATATCTATCTATTGCTGCCGTTTAATGCATTTAATTAGATTCGAGTACAATAAAAGGTGATCATTTGCGGCTGTCGAATGCATTGCCTGCTTGGGTATCTTCAGCTTGTTGTCGCTTCATGTTTTGTGGACTTTAATTGATATTGAGTGGTGCGTGCGTATGACATGGTCTGGCATAAAAGAAAGGAATCCGCAGTATGCCAAAAGGCTAAGGGATGGCCTCATTGGTCGCGTTGGTCGGTAAGTGGCCACGGCGCTGAGGTCCTTTTATTTCCGAAAATGCTCCTAAGGGCCAAACAAGAGAGCAGCAACAACAACAACGTGTTGGCCATCAATTATGAGAGCCAAGCACGTCCGGCACAAAACAGTGCCCATATGCCATAGTAATTTGTGCGTACTTTTCGAGCCGCATTCTATGGACAACAACGCAGACAATTCCCAACAGCATTGACCCTTTTGGGCCAGAGATTTTGGCCTGCCCAAGCCGGCATATCTTGTAAACCTTTTAAGGCACTCTGCATTAGAAGCTCATCCACAGCCACACATCACACCCACCCCAGGCATCTATACAATTCCTATCCCAGTGCAAATAGGCCCAATCTTAACTCCTAGATATGGCTTAAGGCTTAGAGGGCTCAGTGTGTCACAACGGCTTCTAGCTGTTGCTCACTTTATTTACACTTTTATATGTATTTTATTTGTATTTTCCTTTTTATTTATTTATTTTTTGATTCAGCTTCGGTTCGGCACTTATTTAACTTAAACTTAACATGTTTTTGATTTTGCTATCAGTTATTTTCCATTTGACTATCAAAACTTATAAATACTAAATAATATAATATTTATGATACGTTAATAGAGAATATTTTTTCTATATTTTTTTTTAAATTTAGTATTAAGTTTAATTGTTTATAGAGATCTCGCAATTCAAAGGAAATTGTTTCTTGCAAAAACAAAAATTTTTTGATATCTTTTATCATGTTTAAAACTTTAAGTTAGTTCAACGTGCTTATCACCTGACAATCATTTTCATTCTTACATACATAACAAAAATATATTACATAGATACATACTTACATACTCGTATTCATGCTATGAAAATGCTTAGAATTTTTCGTCTCTTTTCTTCTCATGGATTCTTAAAAGAAGTGAGCACAATTGTGCGTGTGTTGGCGATTTTTTTTTTCAATTTTAAAAATGAATTAAAATTTCCAACAACGAACTTGCATTAAATATTGAAATATTTGAAAGAACAGATAAAACATGAAACAATCAAAATTGTTGATATTTTTTAAATATAATTTTATGCTTCTATTTAATTTTTCTAGAATATGTTAAACGTACAAATAAATGTACTAATCGCTTTATTTACTTATAATAAAGTTAAGTGTCTAAACATAATTTTTTTTTTCTATTGAGCCTAATGAAAATCTCGATAAATCGAAAATTCGTTAATTCGTAACAAAATGCGATCACCTTGCCATTTCGAATTATTGGGATTCGACTGTATTTCTGGTGGCAGAGGGGAAGAGAGCATCTCAATATAATATATATATATAATAAATAAATAATAAATAAATGAATAAGGACATTTTTAGGTAATACTGTGCATATACAATAAAATATAAAACTAATTTAATTAATCTCGAAATGTGTATTCAGAAAAATGAGTGTATTAAACGTACCTGTCATTTGCCATCAAATAATACATGTCGTTTAGTATTCAATAGATTTCCTTATCTGAGATACAAATGTATCTTGTGATAGGAAACATTTCGATTCGCTCAAGCCTTGCCCAAGACATCATAACAATGTGGCATACAACTGACTCACATATAACACGCAATGACGCCCAGTCACATTCACATTCACATTCACATTCATGTTCACGTTCACAGTCACATATTCATCCATAGACTTATTCGTATTCACATTGACAATCAAAATCGGAGTCTGAATCAATGGCAGAGTCAAAGTTAAAGACAATTTTCATTTTGATAAATTTAGCTGTCGCAATCCAAAAAAAAAAAAAATACAATACGAGTCCGTACTCGTAAGTGGGTGAAGAAGAGTCTGAACTGAGCCTGTGGATGGGACTTAAGGATAAGGGTGTGCATAAGGATGAGAACAAGGATGACTGGAAGTATGGAAAGTTGATATTGTGCATTTCATTTTTACAGATTTGGCACTCAACGTCATTGAGCCATTGACATTATATATACGAGTATATCGTATAAATGTAAATATAGTATATAAAAAATAAAAATAATAAGTAAAAGCATTGAGCAAACTCAACGGGCAGATACCCTATACAATTGAAATGTTTTTTAATTAATACTCTGACAAGCAGAAATTAAATTCCTGTAACTGGAGCTTGGTTATAGTAAAATTTATTATTTATTTATTTAACTTTTTTATTTAGATACAAAATATAATAATAATACTGTATTAACAATAAAATAATAATTATATATTTAAAAAGCTCGCCATATTGATGTGCATGTGGTAACATCGATATTTTTTTTGCTATTTTTATTTGGGACAAGATGGCAACATCCATCAGATACGGATAAATGCAGATAATACGGGTTGAGATGCTATAGACGGCAAGAGGCTTAGCAGAACTTTGGGCTTGACTTGGCTTAAATGCCTTTTGGCCGGACGGACCATGGCTGACGAACTGTCTGACAGTTTTTGACGTTAACGCGCATCGCTGCCAGAGAATTTTATTGCAATTAGTTAAAAACATGGCAACACATGCAGCCGAGGCTGACAGTGTGGCTGGAGCGAGCGGGTGCAGTTGTTGTTGTTGTAGTTGTTTGTATTGTTGCTGGTAGTATTGCCATCTGGTATTACCGGTTTGGTATGGTATGGTATGGTATGGTTGATGATGTTAGCTTGGCTGACTGCTGGCATTTTTGAAAGCAATTAAGAGCTTTGTCAATAACTTTGACTAAAGGATTTATTGAATGAACTTTGCCGCTGTCAGATTTGTGAGATTTTCGCTCAAGGAGCGCAAGACAAGTAAAAGTAAATTGATATAGCGCACGATTGACGGGGCCTTGGCTGTTAACTGATTATTGGCATTTCGGCCAGGCTATTATGCATATTGATTTAAGCGGGGACAGTCGCATTTCACGTCCTTTATGTGACAAAAGCGTACCGACACAGCGACAGGTGTTGCCACCTGCCACATCTGGGCGTGACGTTGCCCCTGCTCCAATCCCTACCTCACATTTCCCCAACCACCTGCCGCCCGCCCTCGCCCATTAAAAGCTTGTGCGCAAGGCTGTGCGTCCTTTTGCCAGTTGATAAATGTAATATTTACGTTGATATTAAAATACTTGACAGCCCTCTGGCCAGGACGACCCGGCATCCCGACATCCCGACATCCCGACAGCCCGAGAGACGACAATCTGCTGGCCAGTTGTGCCTGGCTCACTCATTGCCGCCAGAGGGCGTGACAGCCAACAGGCAACAGCCCTCAGCTTTCAGTTTCCTTCCCCCCTCCTGACCGCTGTTTTACAAAGTTTTGCTTGCGGCTTTTGTCCTATGTTTTCGTATTTATTTTCGATTAACTTGCTCGTTTATTGTTTCGTTTATAAAACAAGGAACTACAAGTATAACAACAGCAACAACAGCATCAATCCAAAAGCACCACCACCACCACCACGAACAACAACAACAACTACAACAACAACAACAACAACCATGCGAACAGTGTTTACGCTCTAACACAAAATTAGACAACGCGATGTCCTTGCCACAATGTTCATGGCAAAACCTTTTGTCTTGCTTATCCCTTTAAAGTGATTCATCAGGAAAATTTCAATGTTGATCCTTGAATTTTTTTTAAAATGTTTATTAATTTTACGCACAACTTTGTATACTACATACATACTTATTATATATATATAGAATATTATATACAAATTGAACATAATACTAAATTCTCAATATCAATTTTATTTTATTATTATTTTTATATTTCTTAAAAGACGAAAATGATCAGTATTATTATTATTTTAATTCGTATTACGATTATCTTCTTACTTAGATTCAAATCAAAATTATTATTGGTATGTATAATATATTTTAAATTATATAATTTATGAATCAGTGCAGGAATCGATTTACCATTTCTTTTGCAGCTTTTTGCGAATTCTTTTTAAATATTTATAAATCTATTATTAAATAAATATTTATATTTTATAAGTTCTTACGATACAAATATTTTGCATTGTTTGTAAAAATAAGTAAATAATATAGATTTGTATTTTTTTAATTTTCCTAAAAGTATTTTTCACTTAAAATCCACAAATTCATTTTCGGTTTGGCTATAGATTTTGGCTTAGTTTTTGTTTTGGGTTGGCCTTGTTGGGATATATTAACGTCCGGTTAGAATTCAAGTATGTGCCAAATCAGTTGTTGCTGTTGTTATTATTATTTTTATTATTTTTATTATTATTATTGTCATTGTTGCTGCTGTTGTGTTCTTGTTGTTGGTGCTAAATGCGCCAAGGAAGCTAAACGCATCCTGGCAAACGCCTAACATCTCCTTGGCATGTATAAAACACAAAACGCGGAATGCATGCGGTTGCCTCTACATTGACACACATATGTGTAAATGTATGTGTGTAGATGCATCCATATATACATACATGTGCATACATACCTATATACTATATATGTGTGTGTGTGTGTGATTCGCATGGTTGAGGCTGTGCGCGACTTTTGAAAAATGTTGCAAACTATTTTTTCTTATTTTTTTTTGTTTTGGATTTTAGTATTTTTATTTTTATTGTTGTTGTTGTTGTTGTTTTTTTTTGTTTTAATATTTTACGTGTCAACTTTTGTGTGCCAAAAAATGTGCTCCGCTAAAGCTAAAGGATGGGACTGAGAGGCAGAGTGTTAGAAAGAGAGGGAGACAATGAAAGAGAGGAATGGTAGCAATAATCTTGGGTAGACGGTTATGAGAAATGCCACCTTCGTCTTCGCCTACGACACGCCTCTCTCTCTCTCTCTCTCTCACTCTCTCACTCTTTCATTCTCTCTCGCTCTTTGTCGTCGTGTCTTTATTTCACTATGTCGTTGTCTCAGCCAGCTCTTTGGCTCAAACTCTCTTTGACTTTGGCTGCAAACTTTTGGCTCGTTGGCCTTCCCACGTCCGCGTTTTGCCATGCAAATTAATGCACTGTGCGATGGTGTGTGAAGGCATTGTGTATATTTGTGTGTGTGTGCGTGTGTGTGCATGTAATATGTGTGTGTGTGTGCTTCTTAAGTTTGGCATGCGATGCCAAGTTGTCTGCCAGTTTTCCGACCAACGATATTTTACTGATTAAAGCATGCACACAAATACACATACCAGAACACGCACACACGCACACACACACAAACACATCGACACCGACACCGACACATATCTTGCAGATTGACACATGAGTCTTTTGCATGTCTATCCATGCATGTGTGTGCGTGTGTCTATCTGTGTGTTGGCACTTGCCTTTTTTGGCCATTACTTAGAAGCTCAAAGTAAAATTCATGTTATTTTAATACCCTGTAAAGCAGTCATTGTGTAGGTTGGTTAGGTTCGCCAGAACACAACGGATATTTTCAAAGTAAAACACAATTTATTTGTTTCAACTTGCATTAATCCGTTTTTTCTTTTAAATAATTATGTATTAATTAAAGTAATATGTATGTATTCAAAAAATTAGGGTATCTACAAGCGAATATTCCCCCCGTCTTTGCTATTTTGAGATTTTAAGTAAATTGCTTATATAATAAATTCTCAAAAATATTTATATCTTTGTGTTATACTAAAAACTAAAGTGTGTTTATATTTATTTTGCAAATTATTTAATTTTCATATAAATATTTAGTAAATTAAAATTTTGTGAGTAAATTTGTATATGTATGTATGTACTCGTATTGTATATGCTTATACATATGCATGGATGTGTGTTTTAAATATGAAATTTACCAAAAATTATTCAATTGCTTTTCATTTGTGTCTGACACATTTTACTGTAAATAATAATGTATTATTTTTAAAAATTATTTCCAACTTGAAAATTTTAATATACTTATGTGTATAATTTCCATATATATGGTTATATAACATATATGGTATAAAGTGTGTGTATGTATGTATGTATGTATGCAATGTAAGCAAATAGCGAATCATTTAATTTGAATAATTTGAATCGCACTCGCAAGTAAAGGACATGCCATAAATGAATATTAATGAAATTGCGCTTACAATAAATTAGTGAACATATTGACAATTTAGTTAAATTAAAGCATTTACCGTGCCAATTAAGGGGTCAATTAACTAATTAACTAATGAACTAATGAACTTTGCTCGTTTATTTATAAAAACCTCCTCCACAGCCCGACGCGCTTTCACTCTAGTGTCGATTTAATTAGATTAATGCAAGTCTTCGACTAGATCAACAGGATTATAATTTAGCTTCTGGTTGAATTCGAATCGAATTTCTTGGTATTTGGTATTATGATTTTGTGTATAAGTATTTGGTATTTATATCCGTTATATGAAAATTAATATGAATGTGAATGTGAATGTGAGTGCGAGTGCGAGTGTGAGTGTGAGTGTTAGTACTAGGTTAAATAGATGCGAACTGTTTGCTCTGTTTGCGCTGTCGCATTCCATATTTATGGATTGTAACGCAGGATATCCGGTATTACAAATTATGCGCGTTGAGCGCATTGAATGAGTTATGCGTATTCATGTACGTGTGTGTGTGTGTGCATGTGTGTGTGTGTGTGTGTATGTGTGCGTATCAGCACCAAAAGGAGCTAACTGGACGAAGGCCACATTCAATATGGGCACGTATATTATTTTATTACCAGTATGTGCCTTCTCTGTGGCCCTTATGCATACGTATTGTACTTGTATGCATGTGTATGTATGCGTATGCGTATGTTGCATGTGTATGCGACTAGATGCCAGAGTGTCAGGATTAATTATTATTGCCATTGAACACAACTCTTGCCACATTTGCCAACGCCGAAAACTGCTATGTTCGACCAAAGAAAATTCCTTTTAGATTTTAGAATTAATTAAATAGCGCAATTTTGGAAAATGTCTTGCAACATTTGCACATTTGCACATTTGCACATTTGTTAATCATTTCTTTCGCTCGTTTTAAATGTGGTTTCTCAGCATTTATTAAATGGTATTTACACGTACGAGTATGTAACCTTGTTAATTACTCAACGAATTGTCTATTTGTTATGCTTTTTAATGAGTAAAATTGCCGATGAATTAAATTAAATTAAATGAAATGCAATGCAACGGAATTGTTCGCTGAACTGTTTACTTGAATATTTGTTAATTTGCCAACGAAACTCACATTTGACATTTCATTTCATTTGTTTTGTTAATTGAACTATAGATGCTTCCTCATTAAGCAAATTTACACAGAACGTGATTGCACTCATGCCATGCGGGCTGCTAACCAAACTACAGTGGTCATTCCATAAAAAGACCAAAGACTGCAAAAATTGGCACAGAAAAAAAAAAAACAAGGCTGAAATATACTCTTATACAAATACATTTTAGTGTTAAGTTTTTTTGGTTCTCAAAGAAAACATAAATAAAACTCGTGTTCTTATCTTTATTGAGTCGTAATACCATTTTCAGATAATAATTCATTCACATGTACACATACTCGTATGTATGTATATGATGCAGACTTGAAGCAGATCTGACAAGTGTTGCAACTGTGCAACTGGTTAAGTGCAACAAATTGTGAAGAATGAAGTGTAATTTGCCATGGGTGCAATTTTCAATACCTTTACCTTTATTTAATAATTATTATATATATACCACATATAAATACAATATTTATGCTTAATATACAAGTACACGAATTTTTTTTTTATTATTGTTAAATACATTATTTAATAAATAATATTTTTGTGTGGGATGTATATATGTGTGCGGCATACATACATATAATTAATTGGTAAAACGCACGTTGAGAGAAGCGTATAATTAATGAAAGCCCTTATCGAAAATAAATAGCAAAATAAATCAACCAGCCGTAATTAATTTCTGAGCCAACATCTCGATTCTGGCTTTGATGGCGACTTATTTAAATTAATTTGCCGCTTTATCAGTGAAACAAAAATGGAAACTCTTTAAAAAACTAAAACAACAAATGTGATCCCTATTGTTCGTTGTGAAGCGGAAAATAATTTATCACAACAAAAGTAATTGAAGCGTATGTATGTATGTACATACGTTGAGTACATAGATACAACACAGATATACATATGAATATATATGCGTGAGTAAGTATGTATATTTACTCACAATTTAATATTAAATTATATTTGAAAATGTATGAAAATTAATTGCAAAAATAAAATCACATTTAAAGAAATTACAAATACAAATACACTATGAATGTCAAATATTGTTATTATTATTTGTTGTTGTATTTTTAGTTTGTTATTTATGAGATGACAGTCCTGTCAGCTGTCAAGGCGGTCTTACCATATACAATAGTCGAGCAATTGGTAACGGATTGTTATGCACTCACCTGAAAACCGTCATAGGTCCAGGAGCCAAACTTCATTTCACAGCGCTGATCATCGAACGGAAACCAGGTGATGTCGATTTTGCATGTCGATTTGAAAATACCAGGTGGCACGTAGAGGCAGCTGCCATTGTTCCGCACAACCACGTTGGTGGCATAGGTGCCATCGAATCCCTCATCCGCGCTGTAAATAAAGTTGCAATACATCAGCAAGGCTTTAGGTAGGTGCACATACATAAGTAACACATAGATAACATCGCACATACGCACATATGTACGTACATACTTGCGATGTACGATTGTATGGCATATGGTGGTGTATGTACACACACACATATACATATACATATACATATATGTAATACTATATTCTGCATATAGTTGCCGTTGTTGTTGGCATTTCAACTAAAATGGTTACGTGTTGGCCACGTTAACGCATTTAATAACAGACCCTTTTTTTACCATACAGTGTACCGTATACTGTATACCATATACCGTATACCGTGTACCGTGTACCGTACAGTACGCTGTGGATGGCATGGCGCATATGGAAATTTATATAGCATACTTTTGCGCATAAATCATTTTTGCACTGGCAGCTGTGCGCCGTACGAGTATATGGCCGTTTGAGTGTTTTAAGTGTTTGCGTATGTATGTGTGTGTGTGTGGGTGTATACGTTACGTTACGTCATGGCACTGATTAATGATTAATCCATAGGCAATGCGACGCGTGAGTTGCTTTCACGTATTTCCTATGGTTCAATTTTTGCCACTTCCCAACTAATTTAATATTTATTAATTATACCCACTTAAATGTCTAACCACATCGGGTATATTCAAGCATGTGAGCTTTAATCATTCGCTTATGATCCAGAAGTGATTTGATTTTGGGAAAGTTTCATTTGATCCAAATTTAATTATTAAAAAACGTTTTCCTAAACACCTCCATAATTTCGTTGAGTGTAAACTCAATAAAGGTTGAGTCGTAAATTTAATAATAATATTTTTTTAAAAGTAATCCTACTGTTTGCTTATTGAACATAATAGAAAATAAAAAGCTCTTTCGCCAAGTAGTACTCAAAGAAGCATTTAAAAATAAAAAGAAAATCAAATAAAACAAATTTCGTTGACATATGTTGCTTTGATAAAATGTTCCTGGAATCGCCCCAAATAAAATGTCGCAGCTGTTAAATGTTTTGGCCTGATGTTTCTGTTTTTGTTTTTATTTTTGTTCTTGTTTTTATTTTCGTTTGGTTTATTTTTTTGTTTTGCCATTATTTTTCATAATGCGACGGCTGACTACCCTGTACTCCTGGTGCCGCTGCCGCTGCCCCGTTGTGCCCCGTGTTGCCCCGTTGTGCCCTGTTGTACCCTGGCCCGTCCATGTCAACAGTAAAATTATGATTCATTATGCTGTCGTGCCTTCTATTGTAGTCACATCATCAAAATCTGAACCATCTTGAGACAGCACAGCAAATAAAAAAAAAAAGCTAAAGCCAAAGCGAATGGATGCAAGTGGCAATATAACATACATACCATGCCATACCATAGTGCGAGTGTCATAAAATACTTATGCTTATGCTTATGCTTATAAGTGTGGATGTGTGCATACATTTGCATATAGCAACACATACTTATATACATACACGTTACATAATACTACAATATATTGTATGTTATATATTGTATATTTTCGTTGGTGACTTTTACAGCCTTTGGTGGCATTGTTTGTTTTGTTCCTCTTGTCCTTTTGGTGTTGTGTAGCAGAGTGTCCCTTTAAAAGCACCCTCTCTTAATTGTACTTGTTCCCCTCCCGCTCCTGCTCCTGCTGCCGCTTCCATTGTTCCAGCAAGTCATTTACTTTGTCATAAAACTTGCCCAAATGCGCATTAAATTTCTGCGTTTACTGTGACGCCAGCTGCTCTGGCATATACAGTTTACCATAGCTCTTAGAAAGAAAGTAAAGTCCGCATGGCATTTGATACTAGGTAACATACAGTAGGTCTTTAGTGGCAGGCGTATCCACTTTATTTGCCATAAACTAAAATGCCACTTTTACAATTTTAAAGAGTTGCTCTTCACATACATACATACAAACACACCTACATACCTACCTACTCACATAAATACATACAGATAGATTTTACGGCTGGGTCCATGATTAACATTAAATATCATCGTGGCAGCACCTTTTTTGGCCAATTTATGGCCTAGCAACTACCATTTACTCCTAACTTATGTAAATGCAAAACTGTTTTCCGGTCCCACCACCCCCCACCCCCCACCCCCCGAGTCCCTATTTCTATAGCTATCTCTATTGCTCTCTTTTTATAATTTAAAGTTTTCACCAACAATTGACGTGCATCCGTTCATGCAAAATCAAAGTGTTGCTTTATAAATTTAACAATTTAACAATTTACTTTAAGTTTCTCCACTTGGCATATGTATCTGTAATTGCATTACAATTTAAAAAAAAGCTTAAACAAAAATGAATTGACCACAACATGTACAAAGAGTTCGGCATGGCCGTTTCATAAATCGTAATTTGGATTTGTAAAATTTGAGATTTTTGAATATCAATTCCAAGACTCTTGGGCAAATAATGTGCCATAGTATTATTTTGTTTAGAATGGAATTAATCAACTTTCAACTGAGATCGAAGATTCTTTTGTGTTATATTTATAGAAGGGTATATAAAATTCGTTGGATCATGCAAAGCAATTGCGAAACATATTCATTTAAAAAGGACAACGACAAATAGCCCAATGAAAGCTGGCTTAAAATTTTCATATTTACATACATAACATAGCTCGATAGTGGGCGGGTTAAGGGATATGGGCGGTCCCATTACAATAAAATTGATAACACATACAAACGAAAAGCACAGGAAAAATATGACAAAAAAAAAAAAACAAAGAGAAGGCAAAAAAAAAAGAGAAAAATAGAAGGGAAAATATGGCAAACGTAGGCAAACAAATGGCAGCTCATAAACATGAAAGGGATTTTCAAAAATAAACACAATTTCGTTATTATCAAAACGTTGCAAATGCAAATAAAATTATATGAATATAGCAATAAAACCGCAGCCACAAAGCCAACAACAGCAACAACAGCAACAACAAGCTACCGCAGGATTTTATTGCAGTATTATAAACCATCGCATGGGCACAACAATTGTCCATAAAAAGCAAAAACGAAAGCCAAAAAAAAAAAAAAAACCAATGATAAAAAATAACAAAAATATAAAAAAAAAAAGAAAAACATTAAATGCCCATTCCAAGATTTCTTTTTCAATTGAATTGTCTTCCCCATCAAGGTATTCGTTACCCAGCACTCGGTACTCGCCACTTGGCACGTGGCACTTGGCAGTGGCTGCTCGGGATTGGGTGCTCGGTAAACCCATCTGGCGGTGCAAGTAGCAGTTGACACCTTCATAAGTAGGTGTCAATTTGAGGAACCTACTGGGCATCAACTTTTTAAGCCCAGCACCCATTAAAATCAAATAAATAGGGCCATAATAAAGCTCACCAAATGCTCGTTAAAGGCTGGAAACGAAGAAGGCCCATCAAGCATTGATGAACACATCTCGTCCATAAGCACATATATATATATTTCAGTATTTGTCCATACACTGTATGTACCTAAGCGTTACGAATACTAATTCATAGCATACTATACATACTTGAATGTACTCAAATATATTTGAATTTATAAATAATTGTCCTCCACTTTTGAGTGAATCAACAAACTTTTATTAATTTCAAATACAATTACAATGTACTGTAGCTTATTGTATACAGGGTATCTCATAGTCAGGCACTCGTCACTTTTGCTGCTTACTTGTTGTTTATCGGCTTGTAATCATTTTTACTGCTTGTCATCTTTCACAAGTATTTGTTTTCTTTCTGTTTGCTTATGTTCTTTTTTTGTTTTTTTTTTGTTTTGTATTTTTTTTTTTTTTTTTGAAATCCTTTTTTGTGTTTTGGGGTCTGCAAGGCTTTGCGAATAGCACAGGATATCTGAAAGAGTTGGCTTGGCCAGTTGGTTGAGTGGATGTTGATACTGACATCGCAACCTTTTGCCCATTGAGTTGCCTTTTATTGTTGTTTGTTTGTTTGACAAATAAACATGTACGATTTTTGTGAACAAACAATGGCCACAAATTTGTAAGGACTCATAAATCTGTCACTTTATTTTTATTTGCAACTGTTTTATTTAAATACGCCAATTACATTACATACTCGTATATGTAAATACAATACTTTAAATACTTATTTTTATATATTTATTTTTATTTATTATTTGCAGCTTTAATATGTTTTTCACTTATGTAATTTAAAATTTCTTTTGATTAATTATTGCAGAATCATTTTTAACCTCTCACCTGTTATACATGAGCACGTCCGGTTTCCACAAACGATGCGGGGGTATACGTAAATCCCGTACCCCACCAAATTCACTGGAATTCCAGCGTAGATTCATATCGTTCCATTCCTTGAAAAAAAGGGGGGAGAAACAAACAAAAACAATAAACAATAGATATTTAATATAATATATTGTATTAACATGTGCGATAATAAATGGAAATTTCAAGCGGTTTCTTTTGTTTTAGCCGTATTGTGGCTAAAGGTCAGAAATTCTATCAAAGAGTGTTATAAACAATGGGATTTCTGTCGCTGACGCAGGACTTAATTAATTACAGTCTGCAGTTTCAGCTCGAAGGACAATTTAACTAGGGAATTCATTTAAAAATTGAAACTGTTTTTTTTTTGTTTTCGTTTTTGTTTTTGTTTTTTGTTTTGCCCCAACAAACATTTTCGTCCATATCAATTATTTTAATCAAATTAAATAAGATAACATTTACTTTAATAGTGAAAGCTAAAAAACAATTAGTTACAAATTATAAGAAAATATTTCCATAATGGATAATTTTTTAATTGACATTCTAATTAAATATTATTGTTTTTGTTATTTGAAGAAAATAAATGCAATTTTTGTTAAAATATTGATCAGTAATCATAAATCAAATCTTTGAATTGAGTTTAAAAAGTGTTGTTTAATTTGTAAATTAATTGATTTGAGTTGAGTTCAGTTGAGTTGAGTTTGGGCACTTAGTTCAAACCCATTATCTCGTCCTTTTGTGCGTTATTAATAAGCCACGTATTAATTAGCCATGTCCAATAATTTCAAGAGGACCCTCAGCTCTGGCCTTTAACTCTCTAGAGGCACGAGTATTGGCTGTACTCTTGCGCCATATGCGTCGTATACGTAATGTAGGTGAGCTAATCATCAATCATCGTTAAGTGCGCGTTTATGGTTAGATTGCCCCCCACCCCTTACCATCACCACCACTCCCCTCAACAGGATGCTCGAATATTCAAATATGAGTATGTGTGAGTGTTTGTGAGTGTGTGTGTGTGTGAATGCGTGATGACGGGGTCTGTCCAACGTTTATCGTAATTAAATTTGTTGCTTTTGTGACACTTAAGGCGATTAACACATCGATTCGCTGGCTTAATACTTGTGTGTAATAATAATTCCCATGTTTGCATTCGATCACATCGATTAATCAAATAAGCAGCAATCGGCATTCATTCACCTAGCATCTTATTAAAAGGATTAATTATTTATATATTTTACGAATGTGTAATATGTCACAAAATACAAAACAACTTGCACGCGCCCCATAAAACTACTAAAATTAATTTGATTACAATGCTAAATACAAAGTGCCACTTTGCTCAATTGCATTAAATTATTAATAAACATTTACACATACAAATGTAGGTAAATATACACGAAATTAAAAGTGTTTGTAGAAAGACACAATTTAATCGTTTGCAATTATTTTTTCATTTTTACTAGATAAAATATCTATTTCTGTTGCTAAAGTTATTAATTGTAAAATTCGATTCTAATATTATCATGGTTAGTGCTATAATTTCCATTAAATCAACTTCACGATTTTAAATTTCCTTTTTAATTGGATTAAAATGTTTTCCTAACACAATACTAACTAAATTAACTGGGCAGTAATAAATTAAATCAATTGCAATTTCAGTGAAATAAGTAAAATGAGTTTTTAAACATTAAATGTTAATTTGCATTCGTTTGGTTAATTAATGGAAAATCATTTGCCGACTAAAAATAATCAAAATACATTTATTAAAAATGCTAAATAATTCAACAACATTTACCATATAACTATTGTGTGGGACATTTTAATTAGTTGTTATTTATTTTTGTATTTTGGAATCTATCGAGAATTTACTTGTCGCAATTTGATTTTGGCAATCTGCTGAACAGGTTGATGCCTGCAACAAACCAAATGCTACTTGCAACCGGCCAGCTGACTTTAATAATTATTTTGTCACTTCACTTGTCAATTATTCATTTATTCAATTATTATTAGCTATTCCCTATCATTTGTTGCGGCACACAATGCTCTCAAGTGGTCCATTTGCCAGCTGCGGCATGGAATGCATATGCCGAATTTTGTTGCAATATTCAATTTGAGTTTTTCGAGAAACTTTCTCGAGATATGTATCTTAGCGCGCTCGTATAATATATATGTATTTATATAGCTCATAAATAAGTTTTTCTATGCTAAGCATATTAAATAGAAAATTTATTTGAAAAACTTGCACAAAAGTTTTCACAATGACATGAGAAAAGTTCCACGCAAAATTGACAAAGTCTGACAATACTTTGGCACTTTCAACAATTAATTTTAATTAGTACAGGGTATAATTTAGCAGCAATCGCTAAACCAACCAACCGACGATTGGATACTGCGCCTGGTTATTGTTATTATATATTCAAGAGCGACTATACGGCTAAAAGGATTTTTTCGTGAGTATCAAAAAGGAAGCACTCGAGTTTTGGGTCTTTGAATAGCGTTTTCAGTTGCGGCTGTAAAAATGGTAAATACAAAACGAAAATGAAAATGAAGTATTTGGAGAATGGAGTATTTGGAAGGGGCAAGAGAAAGGAAATGGAAATGAATGCCATTGCTGGCGGCATTTGAAGAATTTACGCAATTTAAGCTATTAAGTGATTTCTTTTGCTTTTCCTCAAGTGTGAGCACACTCGTATAATTTGCCAAATATAATTTTTATTTTTATATTGTACGAGTATGTATCTTTTTCTATCTATCTATCTATATGTCCGACTGTCTGTCCGACTGGCTGTCTGTCTGTCTGCCCGTCTTGCCTTTTTGTTAGCTTTTGACAAATTGTGGCAATTTCATTTGTTGCACTCTGTGGTTGGTTGCCCATGTTGAATGTGTATGCGTATGCGTATGCGTATGCGTATGTGTATTAAGCCCAAAGCCCCAATGCCTGGAAGCCTAAGGGCTAAAGCCTAAAGCCAAAATACTCACTCGTAAATTTATTGCTGAAAATCCCACAAATCTTCGCACAAGACTCATGTGTGCGATACAGCAGGCAAAATAATTTGTATTTGTATTTGTATTTGTATTTGTATTTGTATTTGAGCAACGTTACATTGCATATTGTATATTGCTTAAAATATGTATATAATATACAATATACTCATACTCGTATTCATACTCGTACTTGTACTCGTATTTAATTAAAGATATTTAAATGCAATCTCCATTTGTTTAACTTACCAACTTCAGCCATATATTTGTAATGAGCAACTGATTCTTTTCATCCTGCAATGAAAAATAACGATAGATTGCATAAATTAAATGTAAATACATTTAAGTATTGTACTTGTAATAATATAAGTATGTTAACAAATGAAATCCTATTTGAGTGTTTGAGTGAACAATTTCAATAAATTTAATTTTGTTTGCAGTCTCATTTTCATATTGACTGAGGCAACACACGGCACAAAGTAGAAAGGACAAAGAACATTCCCTACAACAGATGCAGAAAACACTCACACGCACAAATGAGTGTATTGAATACTTAAGTAGAGCTCCTAGAAGTGAATTCAAGGTAAGCCAATAACGGACAATCAAAATCGAAATACAATAAACTGAAGTGAAATGAATAGAATTTCTCTCTATACTCGCACCCTTGTATGATGGATGTATCACAATTTCACAATTCTTTATAAACTTTTCTCTCTATCTGAAAAGTATCCTACAATATATAGTCCTTGAGCCCCAAATACTGTCCATGGCACAAAACAATTCAATTCAATTCAATTCGAACTTAAATATTTGTTGGGCTCTTATGTATAAACATTTTTGTATGATGTAATTATAAAAAAAAAAGAAATGTTCAACTTTTGAATTGAACTTGTTGAGCTTTGAGATATTTTATGATACGCACCCATATGGGTAGCAGCACCCATAAAAGACATAATCAAAAGATGCCATATACAAACGCAATCTGTCTAAGCACTGCACGACTGCATGAGTGCGTTGTTTAAAGGCGTAGAAATTTAACTTTACTTAAAAAAATAAAATAATAAATTCAATCCATGTTGTGTTTGCTTGTTTAGAAACAAAAGTTAACAACATGTCTGATATAAATTTAAATATTACGTATATATATATATATATATATATATATATATATACGCGATTTATACGATACATAAATAAAATCTAATGCCCATGTGTCATATGGTATTGCGAATAGTACATTTAATTCCATAAATTTATGGACTTATTTTTATGATTGATTGGCGTCTTTCAACAGTTTTTGTACAATATGAAAACATTTCATATCATCCCCCTCCCCTCCCCTCCCCACCCCATCGTATTGGCAGTCTCTGACAATGTCCGTGTCAATGGCAATGAATCAATTAATGAATTTCAAACATTTATGAATTACCATGAAGTTTCCGCTCTTTATTTATATCTTAATTTTTGTTTTTGTTTTGTGTTTTTTTTATTTTTGTTTTTGCAAGAAAGTTAGGCAAGTATTGCTTATTATATGTATTGTTGTTAATGCCCAATGGCTAAGGAGAAGACTAAGTAAATTTGGTTAATCGAAATCTTATTGAATATTGTACAAATGATGCTCATTGAGGTGAGCTTGTGTGTGGCCTTTGGCATTTGACCCCTGGCATTTGGTTGAGCTTGATGATGCTGTGCCTGATGATGCCGTTTGAATACATTCAATGATTATCTTTCAGTTATGAATACGCAACATTAGTCACAAAGGTGAGCCACCTGTCGGTGTCAGAGATGGCCAAATGATGTTGTCGGTTTATAAGAATTTTATTTTTGTCTCCATTGCCATTGCTTATTTAACAATAAGAAACAATATACAAAATACCATATACACTGGAATATCTAAATTGCATTCGTTTCGATTTGTTTTGTTTTGTTTTGCTCATTCATTCATGCATTCATTCGTGCATTCATTGATTTAGCCACGATTCATAACGACTATTTGCATGACATTTTCATATATAAACTTTGGCTAGCGCAATGATTAGCATATAAATTAAAAAACGAATGAAAAAAAAAAAAATCAAAAGATACCGTTACTGCGTCGACCATTCGCCAACGTGTCCAGCATTCAAAGTTGGCCTAAGGTGGCCAGGTCAATAGGCCTAAGGGCAACTTCGGCCAATTGTAGGACGGATTTTTCGAATTTTTTGGCATGCGAGTGTATAAACATTGGTAACAATGTTTGACCTTTCGGCTTATTAGGGTTTTTGCCCTGCTACTGCGGCTGCTTTTGACCAAACGAGGACACTTTGTGGCTAAATGCCAATTTGTAAGTGGCAACAACAGAAATCGACAAAGCACGCAAACAGCAACTCCGCCAACCCGTAAGCCCAGTTTAGGTGACGAATGTGGGCTTGCGGTTAGTTAAATGGGAAACTAAAAACGTTACGAGAGCCAAACAGGAAATCAAACCCAAGAAGAAATGCAAATACCCTTTAAAGTCGGGTATGTGGATGGTTCTCATTCAACATGGGAAAAAGTGAGAAATTAGATCTGAGATCCATTCGAAATGATTACAACATCTAATGATATCCATGCCAGAAAACTAGCAAAATTAACGGTGCAGAGAGGAAAGATTTTGATTTGTTATCGATTAATTCAATGTGATGAATGCATAGTATTATATATATATATATTATATGTTTAGTATATATTATGTATGTATATGATATTGAGTTGATATCTCTTAAATCAATTGCTTATGTTCTTGTTGTACTTAACTTGAGATATATCTACAATAAATAATTATATATTCGTGACATACAAATGTTATCGATTACATCATCGATAATTTTACATACAAATAATAAAATTGTGTGCAAAAAAAAAAAGAATTATAATCGCTGACAATAGCCGTTACAATATAATAAAATTACATACACATACAGACATGTTTGTATGTATGTACCACACAAACACATCCACACACACATATAAATAGTTATCCCTCAGGTTTAATAACCGTTTGTCGATTATGTATAGGTATTATGGCTCTGATTGCAAACTGATTATGAATCAATTTTTTATGTTCAATGCTTTCTCCTTTTTTTTTTTTGTGATTTGTTGTGTGTGTGTGTGTGTGTGTAAGTGTGTGTGTGGTTGTTTTTCTGTCAGCGTTATCATTTTTATTATTGTATTACATATTTCTTGCTAAATGCATGTCACTTGTCATGTACATGTATGTGAACAACATGCATAACCCGTTGTTGCAAGCCCCCACCACTCCCCCTCAATCATCACCACTGCGCAAATCAATCGTACAACAATCAGTGTAAATTTGTTTGCCTTTTGTCAGTCATCGCCCCTTCTCCCTTATCCTAGGCATATCATGGCATGACAAGTATTCGGCATAGATTTCCATGCATGTGTGTATGTATGCGTGTCCTCGTATGTATGTATGTATGTGGCAGAACCTTTAGGATTCGTTCTCGTAATTGCAAGAGGTCCACGGTTCAGGACACATGTCCGAGCATCACTTATGAAGATGAAAATTTAGCATTCAGTTGAGAGAAAACTATTCGCTTTTAGTGCACATACTATTGTATATACTATTATACATATACTATTCTTAGTAAATGGTATTATGGTGAATTTTTAAATTTTAAACAAAAAAAAAACATGAAACTACAATAAAATTTGTATAACATATGTTTGAATTATTTTATAAATGCAATATTTATTGTAAGTATTTATTTTTTATATGTATTTTTATTCGTTGCGAGTGCAAGCTTATTAATATTGAGCAAACAAACATATGGATATTAATATATATATGTACATATGTATCCATGTATGTGTGCATACATATATAGAATATTTATTTATGTTTTTCTTGTTTTTAAAACCCATTCACTATAAATAAATTCCCACGAATGAATTCGCTCTCATTCTATTATAGAATCTCCCTAAATATAAAAATATTATGAATTATTTTAAATATTCAATAAATCAGTGGCATTTGAATACTATCCTAATAGCTTTATATATACTATATGTATATATGTATACACATGCATAAATTGTTTATAATAAGCGGAAGTTATTATTTCCGCGAAAAGTGTGCATTATTCAAATGAACAAATATTTTATTGCAAATTGTAATAACTGTTACAAAAAAAAAAAAAAAAACAGAATTCGTTTTTCATGCACCTTAACAAAGTTAACAATTTAATTTTATTTTTATCTGAGTGCATTCAATGAATTGATGTTCACAAGAATATCCTTGTTTGGTTTATTTTTAGCCATCTTTGTTTATTTGACCAATTTCAATAGACTTTGCAATGAGTGTAAGTGTATGTATGTAAGTTATAACAAAATGTGATACTGAGAAAGTAATTGAAGCGAAGCAATTATATTTATCTTTGATTCCTTTGTGTAGCTTCAATTGAAATTACCCAGAATTTCTGCAGTTTATTTATATATTTTATTTGAAATAAATATATATTATATTATGTCAATGTTGAAAACAGAACTAAACAAAACCTTAAAAGTAAAATAAGTATATGTATTTTTTTACAATTAAAAGAGGTGCATATTGTTGTCATACTCGAACGTACGTATATTATAAAATACAATATTTTATTTTATAAACAAAATACAGATTATGATTCCATTGGCAGTAAAATTTCAAAATGTATTTTTCAATTTGAGAATCTCAGCTTCTCTATTTTTTTTATAGGCAATAACAAAAAAAAACATAGAATATGTGCATATATTATATGGTTAAGCACACATGCATATGTAAGTACATACAGACATACACACATATACATTTTTGTTAATCTCTACTAATTTACTCGATGGATTCGCATATTAAGTACTTTTTTCTGCTTTCAATGCTCATCGAACAGCACGACATAATTACGATATACACACTTATGTATACACTAGTATTTGCATTCATACGTATGTACATACATACATGTGTATGTATGTAGTTAAGCTCATGTGTGTTCTGTTATTTTACATAACACCCATTGAAAATGATATCTGCAACCAAAAAATGAGCAAAATAATTACAACATCTGTAGCTGAAGTGCCCCCGTTGGCGGCTGCTCATTGCATCTTGCGTCGAGTGCTGGTGGTCACTCTTGGCCTTGCCACTGACAACTAACCAACTGGGTGTGGGTGGGTGGCTTGGGTACTGAAAATGTTGCCGAACAGAAACGAGATAGAGACAGATAGATAGAGTGAGAGAAATGGAGGTTGAGTGCTGCTTGAGCAAACAGAAAAATAGAGAGATGAGAGAAAAACACAAAATTCATTGCCATTGCCAACGGGTATCAAATGCAGTTTTTAAATCACAAGCTCAAAGCACACAGCAGTGACGCTTACATTGACGCTTACGTTGACGCCGCAGTCGGTAGTCTCAAGCGTCGCACAGTGGTTCAATTCTAGCTAAATGCTTTGCTTAAATATCTAACGCATAAGTTTTCATTATTTTGAGCACAACAAGCTACTTGTATATTCTAAAAAAAATGTAAATGCTAATTTAGCTTTTCTTTTTTTTTTTGTAACGTAATTCGTCAACTTGAGCCCACTGTGCGTCGTCGTCATTGACATTGCTGCTGCCTCAGCTTTTGCCGATGCTAAGGCAAAAGTTTGCTCTATGTAACTAGTTGGACAGCGCTTTCAGTTCCGGTGGCATTTCGTTTTGTATGTATGTATGTATGTGTGTACTTACATACGCATGTACATGTGTATGTATTTATGTACATAAGTATATAAAAAAATATATGTAAGGTATAGTAGTAGTAGTGGGTACATGCACGTACACGCAAGTGTACATGTATATAAATTCATTTATATAGATAAATATATATTTTTTTTCACTTTTTATTGCCATTTCTTTGGCATTTCGTGCTGGGTGATAAGTTTTCTTCAAAGGAAATTAAAAGCGAAACGACGAGCGCCATTTGCAATGGGAGAACGGGCACGGGCACGGGCACGGGCAGGAGCCGCTGCCTGCACATTTCCGTTACGTGTAGGTGGGGTGTGGCTAGGGGTGTTCCGCAACGATGGCGTGTTAAGGGAGCTAGGGGGAATTGGTGCGGCGGTTGACATTTGCCTTCACCTTGACTGGGTCGAGTTCAGAGTGAGCCCGTGCCGCAGACGCATATGCTTAGCGTTGTATACGCGTTGTATACCCCTTCTGCTTTTCTGTCTTTATGTATGTATGTACATATGCATATACAGTTTGTATAGATATGTGTTTAGCTGATATGGCAACACAAGCTGGCGATAAAAGTTGCTTATTGGAAAAGTTGAATGCTGCAGCTTTAAATGCAATTGGTGGGCCAGGCTCTGATAAATGGCCAACGATTTAATGTCTGACTTCGAAGCATAGAAGCATTTGTAATTATATAAACTATTGCATGCATATGTGTGTATGTGAGTATGTTTATAAGTGTGTATGCATGTAACTACATATGTATGTTATGTGTGTACACATGCACTTTACAAAGATCTGCAATAAGTTCAAAGCGTGGCGTGAGTGTTCACAGTATTCATGTCAAGGCAAAATAAAGATGGCTTACAAATTTCATTGCAATGTTGAAAATATCGTATTTCAGTATTTCAGTATATCGTGGCTCTTAAAAATTCCGAATTCTTAAAAATTGTTTTTAAAATTAGAAACAAAGTAAAATGGGATGCTCGAGAAATTAAAGCTGTCATTTGTGGGTTAATTTAAACTTAAACTTTTGATGCTTAGTTCTATTTGTATTTATTTATTTTAATTTATTCTTAGTTATTTTATAGTAGTATGTTACTATGTAAAATTTAAATTCATTTCCCAAGTCCAGTCTTCTTACATCCTGCATTCAATTTCCAATTATGCCGACATTTTTTCTTCATCATAAACGAACATATATGCATGGCCATATATATATGAATGCATATGTGTAGATGTGCATGTGTATGCCCATATACATATAAACGTACTGTTGCATGCCGATGCTGTGGCCACAATGCAAATCAAAGGCAATCGCAATGTTAGCCGACAGTCGACGGCTTAGTCCATTGTACAAGTGGAAGCAGTAGAAGAACAGGGAAATTAGCATTGTTTTAGCTGATGCATACATACATATGCACATGCATGTACATATATGCATATGCACGTACACTCATACGATACATATGTACGAGTACATGCATATAAACAATCAAAGCGCTTTCTGAACACAAAAACAGCGGCAAGCTCTTTAAGCTCATGTGGCACTAGCTTTGTTTTACAATTGTCTGCGCAAACAGCAGCTGAGCGGGCAGAGAAGGGGAAAAAACACAAACAATTTAGAACGTATTTGTAGCTGAACAAGCACGACTACAAGATACCCTGATCCCATGTCCCTAAAATTTAATTGATTTATACACACAATCTATTGAATTGTAGTATTTGAACTTTAAGATTGTAATTTAATGAATTTTCATTACTTTTTAATTACTTTAGTTTGATAGACATTTGAAAATACGGACAGGTAAACGGAATTCAATTTATTTACATCTCTGCTATATTAATTAAAAATAATATATATTTATATTCTATAAAACATACATAATTATAACATATATATATATGTATATAGTATGTATAATATGTTTATAGTGCATATCTGCTATGCACATACCATTGCAGAACCTTAGTATTCCTTTTCTAAATATTTTCATATAAAAGGGAGAATAATTATGTTAAAAGTCTGCTAACTGCTCGATACCCTGTATGCGTGATTTCCGAATTCAAGTGCATAATACATACATATATACATACATACATACAATTACATGCATGTACATATTTTTGCGCGTACGTGTTCTCGTAATTATAATACGTATTGTGGTTGATCGTGGCATACGGACAAACGAATGGACACTTTCAATGGGTATAGGGTATAAACAGCATTCAAAATGGAGCATTAGCAAACGGCAACTGCAACGGCAGCGCAGCAGCAGCAAACAGAGAAGCGGTGAAAAAAGTGCGCTGCGAATGCAAAGCTAAAGACAACAGCAGAAACCGCGACAACAGCAAACAACAACACAACAAAAACAACAACAACAAAGGCAGCACACAAACGAATTCAAGCCACAGGCAGACCAAAGTATACAGCGATAGGTGGAGAGATAGAAAGAGCTTGGAAACTCGCAAGCGTGTAGGCGTACCGTTAGAAAGCTGTGCACATTGCAAGCTTTTGCGCCAGCCTCGCCTTTGTTCCGTCTCGCCCGCACACTTGTTTGCCTCATGCAGCTGCTACTGTTCTGGCGAACGTTAATTGAATGAAACTAAGTGTGTTTATGCGTGTGTGTGTGGGTGTGTGAGTGTGTGCACGCTATGCGCATCTGTGCATGTGTATTCATGTGCGTTTGCGCTTGTGTTTGTACATGCGAATCTAGCTGGCTGCATTGCTTCATTTAAAAATAGCTCCTTTGTTTATGTTGCATATCTATTTGGGTTGCGTAAGTCGCACACATACAATCGAGCATACATGCATACATACACACATGTAGTAAGCATATACAGATATATTGCAGATATGCATATTCAAACATACATATGTACATACATACATACATACATTGAAACACACATGTATTCAAGACCAGTGCCAACTTTCACTGTGATGTACACATACAAATGTATATATGTACATACATCTGTGCATACGTATGTATATACATATATTTTACAACGGTATTTATTTGGAGTTTTAATTGATAAGATCCAATCGAAGAGATTTACTAGGCATATCCTTGAACTTCCGCAACAAATATTGAGTTTGTATTAAGTACTGGCTTGCTTTATTTACATTATATTTATATATACGAATATATAATATTATACATACACATATTTGTACATACATATACATATGATAGCATTGATTGTGCTTAATTTCAGTGAAAAAATTCTGTTTCAGATTTAGTTGTTGTTGTAGCATTTGCCATGGAAAAAAGAAAATTTCATAAAATCAAATAAAAATAAAACTGGAAAATGCATTCTTTGATTTCATATGATAAAACCGCAACAAAGTAAGTTCAGTAGAAATAAAAAACTAATTGCAATACATTGAAAGAATAATAACAATTCAATTAAATAAATAGTATTTTTCAAACGATATATGATATAAAATTAGTAGGAATAGTTTGAAAAGAGATGGAAATAAAATAAAGCATAATGATAGAAAATTATTTTGCAAAACAATTCGCGGGATGATCAAATGAATTCTTGCCTCACTATGCATGCACGTATATGTGTATGTACATACTCGTACATAACATACATATGTGGCATGTCCTGGCACACGTCCAGCGAGCTGTCCAAACCAAAATTAAATTTAATACAACCAGCGATTAACAATCAACCACCTGACCAAACTGGCTTATTTTATTTATTTTAATTGAATTCAATTTAATTTATTTCCCACCGCAACCAAATGCCAGCGCATAAAAATTGCTAGAAGAATTTGCCTGTATAATAAGTTTCTGCCGCTTCTGCTTCTATTTCTGCTTTTTTTATTCTACTGCTCCCTCTGCCCTGTCGACGTGTTGATTGCACACACACACACACACACACACACACACACACACACACACACAAACACACTTAAATACACACACAGTTAATTATGGGCTGCAACGATATTTCCGTTACTATATAGAGAAATCATATACTAGCCAGATCTG